>APFE030283362.1:58810-116961 GCA_000404065.3 Pinus taeda | reverse complement strand
CTGAGAGTATCTGCCATGAGTATATACAGAAAAGGCGAGAGCAGACAACCTTGCCTTAGTCCACGATGGGCTTGGAAGAAGGATGTTGGGCGGCCATTGACCATGGGAGCTATCCAAGGGTTTGAGATGCATGCTTTAATGAGATTGATAAACTCAGTAGGGAAGCCGAAGGATCAGAGAACTTGGAGAAGAAAGGAGTGGTTGACTCTATCGAAGGCATTAGCCATGTCAAGCTTGATCAACATCCCCTTCTCTTTCCTCTATTTGCTAGAGTGGATAACTTCCTGCACTTGAATGACATTGTCCAAGATGTGTCTGCCTTTGACGAACCCCCCTTGGGAGCTAGATATTAGTTTGTCAAGTAGGGGTTTGATTCTGTTTGCAATGATTTTGGACAAGATTTTGTAGGAGGCGTTGCATAGAGAGATGGGCCTAAACCTGCCGAAAGTTTCCAGGTTAGCCTCTTTTGGAATTAAAGCAAGAAAGGTGGAGTTGATGCCTCCCCCAACCTTGGCTTTTCCAAAAAAACCTTGTATCATTTTCAGCAGATTTGTTTTGATGATGTCCCAACAGACTTTGTAGAAGTGTATTGTAAATCCGTCTGGACCAGGGGCTTTATTTGATTCCATTGCCCATATGACCTTGATGATTTCTTCTTCGGATAAGGGTTTCAGTAAATCCTGATTGTCCTCATGGGTGATGAGGTGGGGAATATAGGAGAGGAGATCTTCAATGTCTTCTATGCTGCCTTCATTACCTGGACCATAGAGGTTTTTAAAATGGTTTTCAGCTACTGTTTTAATTTGGTCAAATTTGTTGCAGATCTGTACTTCTTCATTCTTGATCTCAGTGATGTGGTTTCGAGATAGGCGGGCTTTATACTGGCAATGGAAGAACGAGGTGTTTCGATCTCCTTCCTTGAGCCATAGACTGCGAGATTTGATCCTCCAGTACTCTTCTTCCTTTCTGAATGCTTGATGGATATTTCTTTGATAAGCTGCCTCTTTGTTTAAAATTTCAGGGGTAATGTGGAGACCTTCCATTCCAATTTTCAAAGTTTCCAACTGTTGAACTTCATCTTTTCTCTGCTGAGAAGAGAGATTGGGGAGTTTCCTTAGCCATCCTTTTAAGGATTTTTTGGTGGCTTTTAATTTTTGCTCCCACACATAGCTTGGGGATCCGTTGATGGGGATATCCCAAGCCGATTGGATAGTGTCCAGAAAACCTGTTTTTTCAATCCAGAGAGGACTGAATTTAAAGGGAATAGGGCCAAGGTCTTCCTCAAGGGCCATAATGAGTTGAATTGGCTTATGGTCCGAGGAAAGTTTGGGGAGAATTTTTGATGAGATAAGGAGGTTTTCCAGTAGCAGGGAACTTTGGATTAGAAATCTATCCAACCGGGCAGCAATGTGATCAGGCCCAATTCTATTATTGGTCCAAGTATATTTGCCTCTGACCGGGGCAAAATCTAGCAGGTCCCTCTGCTACATTAATTCCTCTACCAAAGGCAACAACTGATCTCTGCTACTGTTTCCCCCCCTTTTTTCCTTTGGCTTCATGACTAAGTTGAGATCTCCTCCCAGGATGATGTTGTTTAGGGAGTGGAGATCTAAGAAATTAGAGAGAGTATTCCAACATTCTCTTTTTTCAGCATAAATGACAGGAACATAGAGATTGAATAAGGCTATAGTTAACTTACTTTCAAGGTGCTTGAGCTCAGTGAAGATCCAATGTTGGGTCTCATGGGAGTTCAACAGATGGAATTGATCTTCAAACCAGAGAGTTGCAACACCTCCCGAAGTTCCCCTTGAGCTGACTGCTATGTCTTCGTTCTTCTTCCAATTAGACTTGTTGAAATCCATAAGGGCTTGCCCTTCGATTTTGGTCTCTTGGAGCAAGAGGATATCTGAGGGCTCTATTTTCATCAGATCTTTGACTGCTTCAATTTTTGGTTGGGTCCCCAGGCCTCTGCAGTTCCAAGAGACTATACACATTATTTACCTGGCGAGGGATTTGGGATTCCTCCCTTGGTGGATCTTCCTCTAGTATTTCTACCGATAGTCATCTCTATTGTGGACTGGTTGCCTTGCATTTTTAAGCGTTATGCCTCCTCCTCCCTGACTGCTTTGTGGGTCTTCCTGCCTGTTTTCTTCGAGGGTCTCTCATAGGTCTCATCTTCTAAGGAGTCTGAGGGCTTTGACACTTTTTTCTTCTTTGTTATATCTGCATACGAAGGCATGGAGGGGTTGCCCTGAGGAGAACCAGAAGAGGCAGCTCCGCCTCCGTCTTTATTTGCATGTGGATCTTCGACCTGTGTTGGAGTAGTCATATCAGTTTCTAGGGGATCTGGTGGAGAGGTTCCTTTGGGGATTGAGATCTCATCCAGGTCCTGAGGGGTTCCATTATCATTTTTGGGTTCTTCTTGGTTATTCCCCTTTATGGATCTTTCCCGACTACTTTTGCATGGCCAATTTTCTGGACTGAGATCCACTGATCTCCCTTGGGGATGTGACTCGGCTCTTCAGCTTTTTTCTTGCAGTATTTTGCAAAGTGCCCATAGCCATGGCAGTGTCTGCATTTAAAGGGGATCTTCTCGTAATCCAACTCTTGAATATGGGACCATCCAACAACTGTGAGTTTTATTGCTTCAGGTAATCCTTCTTCCAGATCTACTTCCATGCATATTCGGGCACATGAGTACTGATCTTTCCTTACGGCCTGATCAATGTATTTACCATGGGAGTTGCCGATAATTTGGAGAGATTTCTGGCTCTAGCAGTGCAGGGGAAGATGGGGGAGCCGCACCCACACTGGAACAGCAGTAGGAACATCCTAGTTCGGATCAAAATCTAGAGACCATTTATTTAAATATAAGCCTTGCGGCCCCATGAAATATGGCCCGTTCCTGAAGATGAGACTCCGGTATTCTACTGATTCAAACACGAATACAAAGAAGCCTTTACCTACAAATATGATTTGATTCCTTCCTTGATCAGAGGAAACCAGTTTCTCTTGATCTAGTCTTCAGCAGATTTGGGCGATGGCCAGAGGCCAGTGAACTGCCCAATGAGCCCTCTATCGGCTAGATTCAATGCAGAGCGACAAGTTTCTTCCTCAGGGAGGGCCACCATGGGAATGCAGTCTTTTTTCTTGACAAATTTATGTTGTTGTGCAGAGGGAGGACGTTCGCTGCATGCATCTACCATTTTTTGAAAATCGAGGACTTCAGGAGGGAGAGGGGGGGGTTTTAAACCCCCACCACTGGGCATGGCTGCCAGGAGGGCCGCAACTGCTCTGTAGCAGGCATGCGCAAAAGCTTTGGGGAGCTAGGTCACGCAGCACAAAAAAGAATAAATAAATAAATAAATAAATAAATAACTTGAGACTAAATTAGTCATTTATTTTAGCCATTTTTAGTTGGGTCACTTAATATTGCTCATTTTTAGTAGTATTCAACTTGGAAAAATTGCGGTGACTAACGTTTTTAGTCACTTAGTCACTAATTTCTCATTTTCTACTAGTGATGGTGTCAAGGAATCCATAAAAAAACAATTATGAGACTTTTTTTTGTTGATCAATGATCCATAAATATTCTAAAATAAACCCTTAAATAGCAAAGATCCAAAGATTCACCATGAGTAATAGAAGATTTTACAAAGAAAAACCCTTAAGGAAAAGTAACCATATTAATTACATCTTATGGAAGGAATACTCTACAAGTCATGATTTCTATAATGTCGGTATAATTTGGTTTGGCTACTATGTAAGTAGATTGACTCTTTTTGGGCGGGAAAATGGTTATTGAATGTTGCATATACTTGGTTTATTTGTTTGGGGAATACATAAAGATGTCTACTTCTTAAATACAAAAAAGCAATGGTTTTTTCATTGTCGAAAAAAAATATTATTGCTACAAGGCTATACAATTCAACACACCTACAATACCAAATACTCATTTATATTTTATACTTTCTCATGAGTATTACAAGGGGTCTTATGTGTACTTATATTATTATATTATTTCACTTTAATTACATAGTGGACCTATTCCATTATAATGGTCACATTACATTCATTATCCTCTTGGGTACCTCCCCAAGTACCCCATATTATCCTCCTTAGGTATATTACATTCGATCCCCTATTAGATTTTAAGCATAAGAAAAAGATCTATTGTTTAGAAATTACTACATTGCATATTGCATAACAAGAAATAAGAGAGTGAAATTGCATTGAAAACAGCTAAGTAGCTAAAGAATATCAATTCAAATTACCCATAATTATTATGTACTATTGCTTGACATGAATGCAATTAAATAACCCTCCTTGAGAGAGAACCAATGCACACTAGGTTGGTATTCCATATTGCATGCACACTAGAAAATAGTTAAGCATTTTCCTTGATTAGCTAGTAGCCTTGAAAGTCTAAAATAAGGTTGACTAAATATAAGTGGAGTAAAAAAATTTATAATTAAAGTGATAATTGCCTCATACAACTCCTAACTCAAAAATAGCAAGAAACCTCCAAAAATAAGAATAAAAGTAGAAGGATAGGGTGATAAGATGAGGGAATAAGGTTGTGGATAAGACAGTCTCCCAAAATAAGAGAGGAAGTGTGGATTAGTGATTAGGGATGTTATGGATATGGTAATGCACACTAATGGACAAGAAATAGCCATGTCACTAACCATTATGTGCCCAATCACTACCACATGTCATCCTAAGTGGCAACCCCTATTAAAAATGTGCTTAATAAAAATGGAAAATCCTAAAAATAAAATATTATCCCAAATGGTAGGAAATGTCTAGTAGATGAATAAAAGTGGTCATATGTGGAACTAATTATGTACAGATGAGGCCCTAAATGTGCATTTACCCCAACACCCTTTTGACCATTGACCACATCTTCACCCTTCGTGTCGTAATTGAGGAGGCATGACACCGCTCTTCGAAAGTCTCTTGTTGTTTCGCAGATTTTCAGAAAGCTTGTGACTATGTTCTGAGGGAAGCCTTACTCCAGAAATTTTGAGATATTGGCATCTCTGCGACCCTATTAACAACTATTATGGACCTATATGAGTTTGTCCTTGGTCATCTTCGCGCAGCTCATGGGATGTTTGATTTCATTCGAAGCACTATTGGGGTTAAACATGGTTGTCCATTGTGCCCTACTCTGTTTGGGATCTACATTAATGAGTTGGAGGCATTTCTACGTGAGCATATCCAACACACTAATGACTGACTTCTTCACCAGGTTTCGATATATATTCTACTCTTTGCTAACAACTTGGTCCTCCTCTCCTCATCCCCAGAAGGATTACAGAGGTAGTTTGATGGCTTAGCTTTGTTTTGTGATCTTTGGTAGTTGATAGTCAACATGGGAAAAACCAAGATTATGATCTTCAATGGGCTAAAGAAAACCTTAGGCCTTCACTTCCTACTCAGAGGAGAGGAGATTTAGATCATCGACACATATACTTACTTAAGGGTGCAATTCTTAGGTCCCCACTTTATTTTGTGACCAACGATTCAGCCTCAAATCAACAAAGGATATGGATCCTTAGCCCTTCTCGAGAGACAATGCTTTCAAGATGACTTCTAGGACATCTCATCTAAAATGAGCCTCATGGACACCTTGATCTATCCCATTGTTCTATATGGTTTAGAAATTTGGGGACAGTATTTACTTGACTTAGATTGGGCCTCAGCTGAGAGGGTCGAGATTATTCTTCTATGTCGCATCATTAGATCCAAATAGACAGTACTGTAGAACACCATCCTTGCAGAGTTTCGAGTTTAGCCCTTTCAGCTTGAGACGGTCTTCAAATTGGTTTCATTCTTGCATCGTATAAGGGGCTTTTCGGACTCGATAAAGATTATGAACGGATATCCTTACTTGGCATAGTGCTCTTCTGAGACTATTGTTCATTCTAATCCCTTGGGTCGGGCCAAATGTTGGTTTAAATGAGTTTCAGATCTCTTAGAGTCAATGGGCATTTAGTTGGATTGTCTCCCTCCTTTCTGATGTTCCTTAGATGCTCCTGGTCACCTTTTACCTACTATATAAGAGATAAAAAATATCATCAGGGAGGAGATCTACAAGCAGTTCCTCCAGGTCACCTAGGTCAATCCTCCAGGAGGGTTGCACCCAAAGATGGTCTTCTATGTTGAGCACTTCTTAGAGTTGAGAGACTGGCTCATTGTTCGACCCCAGTATAAGTTTCACCATTGGATGCATGTTCTTCACATTCCTCTAGGCAAGTATAGAGTAGGTTCTCATAGAATTCAGGTAGAGATGGACCACTAGGTTGATAAAATAGACATAATTTGCTAAGTATGTCATTTACAGGAAGTGGAGATGAAGCTACACTTCATTTTTGGATGCCCTGTCTACTACGAGATCAGAGGAGGTTCCATTTCTTGCGCAAATATTAGTGGACACTCACCGAATTTTTCAGGTATCTCGATCAAATATGTTTGGCCCTATATATGCAAGAGGATCTCAAGTTCCGAGTGCATATTCTTCAGCCTCCCATCATACTAGACCCCACAAAGAGGATCGTGACATTTTTCAGGGTACTACGTTTAGACAGGAGCACCAAGAGACCGATTGATACCAATACATATCCAGACTCTAGTGAGGATCTGAGGGACCTCACCTCCCCACATGAGATCTCAACAATATATATGTCTCGGATCCATTCCTAAGAGACATACTAGGTCTTCTAGACCTTAGAAGCACGTGAACTCTCCCAGACAACGATTTATTGGACAATCTGCACCTTCCACCAACTCTTTATCAGGCCAACATACTTTGTTGAGTTTCTTTAGTGTTCTTCATTAGCCTTGAATTTTTAGAGAGATGGGTCTAATCCTCAGACCTATTGGCTCCTGAATCTTCTTCGCCGAGGCCATATGTTGATTTACTTCATGCATTACATCTTTTATAGGAAACCATTTGGTTCTCCTACTTTGTATGGACATCATTGTACTCAACAATCCCTTTGACCTACTTTGTGGTCATGAGTTGGACATAAATATAATTATCTTATATTATCTTATCTTATTCAATGTGAAACTTTATTACACATTTTAAATGGTATTTTTATAGTATATTTAAATTGTTTCGATGTAGTATTAAGAAAGTGTTTTTGTGGATATCTAGGCATGACTCTTAACTCCTAATCCAGTGCCAGTGAATTATATCTCTTGTGAGCTAAAGAGTATTAGTGCATTTATGGTTTAAGCATTAATATTCTTGTTGTCTCCCTTTATGGACATGTGTATGTATTTTGTATGAACACTAATTTATAATTCCCACTTTGAAGGCAAGTTTTTGATTTGTACATTTGTGCATTTTTTTGAGAAAGAATTGAGGGGAGATTGGATCAAGAAATTGAAGTGCTTTATTTTTTGTGGGCTAATATGGTACCATTCAGATTAAATCGAGTTAAAGCCTGTACAGACATACAATGGTCTCAACCCACCCCGAAGGGAAACCGGGTCTGTTGACCATCTTAAGTTTTTAATTGCCATCCAAAAACAAAATTTACTGTCTACTTATCCATGCTAAATAAACTATCCATTCAAAGAGACTATCACTGTTTCCTATTTGCATTATGAAATGTAACAAAAAGAGCATGCT
Organism: Pinus taeda; assembly: GCA_000404065.3. Taxonomy (NCBI): domain Eukaryota; kingdom Viridiplantae; phylum Streptophyta; class Pinopsida; order Pinales; family Pinaceae; genus Pinus; species Pinus taeda. The sequence goes on along the minus strand of APFE030283362.1, from coordinate 109,316 downwards.
CTTCAGCTTCCTAACTAGGGAGATAATAAACATATCTTAAGAAATCAGTTTGCCATTGCGCCTGGTTGGTTCTTCTCCTCCTTTGCTTCAGAAGTAAGCTTCTTTAGCTGTTGTTGTATCTCATCAAGCTTTCCATCCTGCATCAGAAGGGTTATCTGAAGATTATTCATCCCTTTCTTCAGATTTGGAATGCCTTGGGCCAATTCTGCCATCTCCATAGCCACCTGTTCCATGGCTTTTGCTAGCAGCCGCTTCATTACCCAATACACATGGAGAGCCTGTTTGTACAAGGACATACGTCCTCTAGTATTTCCCGGGTCTGACAGCAAATACTCCCAGTCTTCCATTTCAGATTTCGACTGCTCCTAGGTCGCCTCCTCCTCCAATTGTTGTATTACCCTCCTGATATTTTCATGTGTATCCTTACTGTACGCCCTCTCCGCATACTGAACCCGGCGCTTCATTGTCTTCCTGCCATGTTTGCTTCCTGCCGGTTGGGGCCTGCTCCGTTCCTGATTGCCCCCTTGACATTGTCCTCCTCTTCCTCGGCGACCCCTTCCTCGTCCTGCAGCGCCTACATTGCCTTCCCTTACCCTGCTTCTGTGTCCAGTTGCGCTTGAGGGTGATCCCATACAATCGTCCTCTTCTCTGCCTCTGGTTTTCTTATCTCTGATGTCAATCTTTGCTGGTCGAATATCCTCTAGAGTTCTCCCTTTCCCCCTTCCGCTTCTCCTGGTCTGTGGTTGATTGTCTCGTTTTGAGTCATACATCTCCTCCATGTCTGCCTGAGTCTGTTCCTTTTCTTCCCAGAGTTCCGGCTTAATTCCTTTAGTCCCCAAAGGTCCTCCTCCCCTGCTCTCAACCGTTACAGTCTTCCTCATTCCGCCCTATGTGCTCTTGCGTTGAGTTCTCCTTAAGCTAGGAAGTCGACCCTGCTGCTGCTCTCTCTCTACGTTACCTCCTACTCTGATTGCCCCCTTCTCACCCTTGTCTCCGCTCACCTCGAGGGCGTTAGTTGCATACCTGCCTTTATGCCCCCACCCATATCCACTTCCTCTTACCTGCCACCCTCTCTTGTGCCGCTGCACCGTCTTCCTCTGTCGCCTGCACTCGCCATAATGACCCACTCCTCCCTGGCTTGCCCTTGTGCGAGCTGGCCCTTGTCCCATCACTGTAACGCCGTCGCCTCCACCACCTCTAGCCTTCAAATTTTCCTCCCTGCTGCTATTTGTAATGATGCCCAGTCTATCTAACGTCCTGTCCACCTGCCGTGATCTCTTAATGCAAGGTGTCTCATAATTGCCTCCCCTTGTTCTTTTATTACCTGCATGTCTTGCCGCGTTTGTCACCCCGATCGGGGGTCATATAAAGTTGTCTTAGGTTAAGATTTCAAAATTGCTATACATTTAGCATTTCAAAAAAATTACTCTTGGTATAATAACTCTTTCATTCAGGTGTTCATTTTTAAAGTTTTTTTAGTCATAATTTTTTTCCATAATATCATGCTTGAAATATTTTGAAAACTTAAGATTGTTTTGTAGTCATAACTTTGGTTTTAATTCCACGGTTGAAAAATTGTCAAGATTTTAATGTTTTTCTAAGTCGTGATATTTTATATTTAATGCTATGGTTGAAAACAGTTATAAGTATTTTTTCTTAGCACCATGTCTGAAAATTGTTGGAATTTTAAGGTTTTTCAGATATGTGATATTTTAAATTTAATGTCATGCCTAAAAATCATTGGAATTTTAAGGCTTTTCAAAGACGTGATATTTTATCTTTAACATCATGCTTGAAAATCATTGGTAATTTAAATTTTTTCAGAGTTATGTTATTTTATTTTTAATGTCATCATTAAAAAATGTTGAAAACATACCTTGAAAAAAAAGATGTTATTCCAACATCAACACTTTTCGTTTTTAGGGTGTTTTTTGCACAAAAAAATTTGGTTCTTACTATCATTTTTAAAAAATGTTGAAAACGTACCCTGAAAAAAATGTTACTCCAAAATCAACACTTTTCGTTTTCAGCTTGGTTTTTCATGTTTTTTTTGGGTTTTTGGGCTAGAGTACCCGTTTTGAGGTAATAGCTCATCTTTAATCAGTAACTATGTTTAACATCAAGGGGTTGCAATTTATGAGTGGTTTGAGCCGACAATGTTAATAGATCAATGCCCAAATTATTGGCCTCTTCGATTGTCTACAGAACCATGTGGCTTCCATGGCCATCTAAAACTAGTAGGTGTATGTTTTCACGCGAGACACCACCTGGTATAGATGCAACAAAGTGACAAAGCCAATTCAAGAATAGTTCCTTTGTCATCCATGCATGGGGATGTGCATCCATGCATGCACCTGGTTCACAATTCTGTATATAGTTTTTTAGATGAGTTTTACCTTTTAATAGATACAATCCTGAGATTGAAGAACTAATTGCATTGACACAACAAAGAATAGTGGTCCACTCCCTGTTCTTAGGCAAAATCTTTGGCACATTTCTGCTCCTTCTCTTGGCAATTACCTACATGCCACTATTCCTTCTTGCCTATAAGCTTGTTTCGTCACAGTTCCATATATGGTTTGGGGCATATGCATGTTGCAGATATGTAGGGAAGAGAGTGTCATAGAAATTGGACACAATTGCAAGGCATAGATTTAAAGCTCTGTTTATGTCAAGGCCTTCGGTTGTACATAACACAAGGCCTAAATGCATTTTTTTAAACCCACTCCACCATGATTTACTAGGAAACCCATCTTTAACGGTGTTTGGCCTCCCTTGACAGATTTGAGCTACTGTGGATTTAAATTGTATAAGCTCTATCCCATGTCCCAATTGGGTCATCTCCTTACACCACTTAACCACATTTTCCTCCTCCTCTTTAGTCATAACTGTAACAAGCCCTCTACACTTTGTATGAGTCAACCCATTTATCTAATAATGTATGTTAGAGGCAACAATACCATATTTTTTTTAGAGGCACAAATTGAATATCCCCTAAACTCTATGTCATCAATTGCAACTACAATATCTTGCTTTGTCTAGCCTCTTATGGCATCGATCTTCTTTTTTGAACTTGTACCTTGCACTGTGGTTGAACGTGGCTTGTGGTTGATGGTGGGATAACATGATATGCCACCACAATGTCATTCTCAACGACATTGTTGGGAGCATTGGGAGCATTCACATTACCCCCCCATCCTCATCAGATGAATTGGATCACAGTTGGGCCCCTCTAGTCCCTCGCCTCCTCCTCTCTGCAATAGAAACTCTTGGCATGGCTGCAACAACCTACATATTTACGATGAAATTCTGATTTTAAAAAAATGTTGATTTTTCTCAGTAGATCTCTAATAATTCATGCACTAGCAATTTCTCAGTGAAAATAAGGCTTATTGCATGAAATTTGATGTATATTTTCAAGGTATACAAGCATGAAATTCTTGATCAAAAAACAAATTTGTTGATCTCGACATTGACCCAACTGGACCTACTAATCTAACCAAACAACAATCCTAGTTCACTACTCATTATGCCCTAATTTCTACAGGCCTGAAGAACCAAAACCAACTAAGCCTCTAGTCAATTACAGGTACACAAATCTTGCAAATAAGTATAGAATGAATAATACCCTGTCAATGAAGTATTAGAAAACAAGGTAATTTATTGGCCTTTGTAATCAATAAGAAACAACAATCAATACTTTAGATATGTACTATAACTTCAATCTAACATTTCCTTTTATTGAATTCCAAGGTTATGTGCGTGATAAGCCATGTGTCCCTAAACAATTCTGGATTGCAAATAAGTGAAAATTGTTTATCAAATCCTTGTTTGTAGCATGATCACGATTACTTCTTTGATAGGTTAAGTTATGTGAGGCGTATAAACATTAACATGTATTGTACCAGAGAGCATAGATCACTAAAAAAACATGTCGATTTTGCTTAGTCTTCTTTTTATATCAGTGCATATTGTTTGCAATGGTAATTTGTTATGAAACCAGCTCACAAAAAGATAGAAAAGAGAGATAAATGCCTTAGAATTCAGCCTCTTCGAGGGGGCAACCTCCTTTACCTTACACAAATGAACAATTCTTGGATGATACAAATGACAAGTCCTCCTTTATATATTAGGGGTCTAAGGGGTCATAATATAATTAGAGCCGACATAACAACAATAATGTAAGGGCACAATAATAACAATAGTGGGCTTCTATGGGGCACAATAATAATAATACGTGGACTACATGGGAAAAACAATATAATAAGTGGATTGCACTAATAACAATGAGGGGTTACATTAGTATTATAGGGACCTAACATGCCCCTCTCCTTCAAAAATTATTGTTCTCAACGCTTGAGTAGTTCTGGATGCTTCTGTATAAAATTCTTGTCATCCCATGTGGAATCTTCAGCGAGTAAGTTCTTCCATTTGATAAGATGCTTTGAAATTGATCAATTTCGTAGCTGTCAAGTTCTTGTTTCCATGACTGCTTCAGGCTCCAATATGATTTTTCCTTGCTCATCAAGTTTCTACAATATTGTTTGAACTTGGAGCTTGTCACCTATAACCTTCTTTAAGCATGAAACATGGAAAACTGGGGGCACTCGAGAAGATGCAGGAAGCTCCAATTTGTATGCCATAGTACCAATATTTGCAGCACCCTGTAAGGACCATAGTACTTTGGTGATAATTTATTGTCCTTCTTAGCTTCTTGAGAGACATTTGTTTGTATGGTTGTATTCGTAAAAATACCCAATTGTCTACATCAAAACTTCTTTTACTGCAATGTTGATATGCCTGTTGTTTCATTCGATTCTGCACCAAAGTGGGGTTATCCTTTAAAAGCTAGATAACTGCTTGTTGATGCTCGATGTGATCTTTCACTTCTTGAACCTTTTTCTTCTTGATATGTTTTTCTATCTTGGGAGTTTGAGGAGTGGTAATTCTTGACAATACATTACAAGATATGGCCGGATTCATTTCTTGATGCTTGATGTGATCTTTCAATTCTTGAACCTTTTTCTTCTTCATATGTCCTTCTACCTTGAGAGTTTTAGGAGTGGTAATTCTTGCTAATGCTTTACAAGATATGGTCAGATTTATTTCTTCTTTCTGTAGGGTTGTTTCATGGTGAGTATCATTTTTTTTTTTAATTTCTTGATCCTTTTCTTCTTGATATTTCACTGCTTGAACCTTCTTCTTCTTGATATGTCCTTCTATCTTGAGAATATGATGGGTCTTCATCCAATGTTAGATTCTACGAAATCATGATTAACATCATTTTCTTTCTCATCATGAGTTTCCTCTACTACCTTTTCGCCATTAAGAGGCCTTTCTTGTAGTAGTTTTGTCCCACCTTCCTTCAAACCTTCCATGTCTTTCTTCAAATCTTCCATGCCTTTCTTCCAATATGATTTCATACCATCAATATCAGCTTCCATGGCATAGATAAAACTATTTATCTTAGTTTAATCACATTATTCAAATCATCCATCCAGTTTTGATTACTCAGTGTTTCTATTTTCTTAATTCGAGTCATTCTTTTTCTTGATTTTAGGATTTCAATCTTGAATCTGTTGTATCTCTGAAAGTTTAGATCTCCAAGTTCTGGAATTTAAACTTGCAGTATCTCTCTGCGTCCTCCTTCCAATTCCACATGTCTGATCGAAATTGGTGATCAGGAGCTTAAGACCAAGTGTTGAAAAATGCTCAAAAATAAAAGTGCTCAGAACAAGTTCAAACCTAAATGACCAGATTGAGCTCGTCCTCCTGATTCCAACGCCATGAACGGTTCGAAAAACGATCTCTGTATGAGGAAGTTATGCTAAAACCAAAATTTCCCAATGACCCTTAATTTTTGAATATTTTTCAAAAAAAAATATTCCAGGGAATATTCTAAAAATATTCCTTTTGGGCAACGAATAAGAAGCAGCCACGTGGCCGAGGTGACGTAAGCATATCATATGGTTTTTCCCTAAATTTGGGCATTTTGGCAGTTTGAACCTAAAACCTCATATTTACGAGTGCCTCGCTTTACCAATGCACCATATGGATCAGACTTGACATGGAAGCGAACAACGTAATATTTAAGTTTGAAGTAGGATTGGGCAGGGCTCGAAAGGGGCTAGCTCCTTATGGCCAGCCCCCACTCATAAAACTGTGGCCCCAAGACCATGGGCCATCCACTAACAGTGCGACGTTGTAATGGTCACCACATTATATATGTAATGTGGTCACATTCCCACAAGAACGGGGTTAAACACATGGTTAACCAGCGGTTCTGGTGCAGAATCCAAGGGATAACTACCAGTTATGTAAATTAGTCACATGCATGTTAAAGCCACCAACAGTTAACTGGCAGCCACGGCTATGTTGGCGGTAGATTTAGCAGAGGCACCAAGTTTGGCGGTCCTGCCATATCTGGCGGGCCTATCTGGCCCTCTAACTTTAGTTAAACTTGAGTTTTTTTAGGGGCAATTAGTAGTTCAGTAAATGAACCATAACTTGGCTAGGGAAGTCTTTTTTGGAATAATTTTTTTATTTTATTTTGGGTCTCTTTGACGTTCTGAAGCCATTGGCACAGGTTTCACAACCATATGAGGTCGTTTGCAGGTGTTTTTGCTTCGTGGAAGTTCTAGGAGCCACTAGGGCCAAATTAGATTAGGAGATGCATTGGGAAATGTGCAGCTAGTGAATGTGAAACGAAGGTCATTCCTGAAGGTTTTCAACATTCTAAATCCATTTCTACAGCTCGTTTTTCCTGTTGAGGCATTCTTCTCACTGTTTAGCTTCAGGGAAGCTTTTAGGGCCATTAGGGCCATTTCAGTGCTTGAGCTGTTTGGGGGCCGTGTTCATCCATTTTTGGTGATTCAAAAGCCTATGTCTACTATTTTCAACCTTTTGAGTCTAATGGAAGAGGTTTCAGAACCATTTGAGGTCATCTTCACCTCGAATTTCTCCATACAAGTTTGAAGGGCCACTAGGGCCAATTGGGGAAAGTATTGTATAAGGTACAATTTCACTATTTAGTGCTTGGAAAAGAGCATTCTTAGCTATTTCCTACCTTCTAATTCTGTATTTACAGTCAGCTTTGTCTTTTGAGACACTTATATTCTTGTATTAGCCTTTCAGCTTTATTAATACAAGAGGAAAAGCTCAGTTTGAGAGGCTTGGTCCAACAGATGTAGCCTAGGAGGGGTGAACTGCTTCATCATCTTTGTGTCATTATTTGCTGATGATTTCATGAGAAACAAATCTGATATAATGTGTTTAAAAATAATTTTAAATAACTTGCATACACACATAAATGCCTATACAACTGCACGAAGTTATTTGTTTCATTCTACAAGACTTCAAGCTTCAAGCATGAGCATGTTAAGGACTTCTGAGTGTTTACTTCTTATTTTCTTTAGGAAGAGCCTGTAGAGGGCCAAGTAGCCTCTGGAACTCATCCTCTCTTTAGAGGTGACATGTCCAGTAAATGCCCCTACAGTCTCTCTCTGTATAAGAAATAAGAAGTTCTCACATTTTCAGAGTACACTTGGAGTATATTGCTCACATTTAAAATTATCGGAAATGGATACCTTGCACCCTTAATCAAGTACATTCCAATTGGATTCTCCAAGAAATATTTATGCCCAATCTCCCAAGATGATTGGATTATATCATTTTTCAGTAGAGCGAACTTGTACGAGGTGCCATGTGTCACTGTTTCAACCTTAAGACCTAACAATGATATACAACAAAGTCTAGTCTGACCTCTTTCTGTAACGTCTTACGAAATTTCAATCTGATGCTCAGAGAGAAAGTTATGACAATTTTTCCAAGGTCACCTGTTTGGGATGTAATTTGGGAGCCTGCAGAAACCCTAAATTTCTTAGACTGTATCTCTGAAAATATAGTGAAAAAAGATCTAAAATTCGGGCCCGAGCTTCACCAAATGTTCGGCTCAAATGGGTTTTAATTTGAGAGTCTAAAACTTTGTAGAAAAACAATTATAGAAAAAATTCCACGATGACCTGTTAGAGATGGAATTCTAGATCTTGCACAAACCCTAACTTCCTCATATCAGATCTCCAAAAATATAGTAAGACAAGATCTGTAATTCAGACTCGAGGTGCAACGAAATTTCATCTCAAATGGGTTTCTTTTAGCATCTGAAATGTCACAAATTTTTTTTTATAGCAAAAATGCCACGATGACCTATTTGGAGCAGCGAAACCCTAAAATCCAAAGCTCTGACACCAAATGTTATAAAACTAGCTCACAAAAAGATAGAAAAAAGAGATAAACGCCTTAGAATTCAACCTCTTCGAGGGGCAACCTCCTTTACCTTACACAAATGAACAATTCTTGGATGATACAAATGATAAGACCTCCTTTCTATATATAGGGGTCTAAAGGATCATAATATAATCAGAGCCGACATAACAATAATAATGTAAGGGCACAACAATAACAATAGTGGGCTTCTATGGGGCACAATAATAACAATATGGGGACTACATGGGCACAACAATATAAAAAAGTGGCTGCACTAATAACAAGAGGGGTTACACTAGTATTATAGGGACCTAACATAATTGGTGAATAGTCTATGTAGACTTGGGCATGTACTTACACACTTTTTGTTTTCTTCCTATAGTTAGGGTGTAGTCTTGATCTTAATCCCTCTTCTACATCAGAATAGGGAGCCCTCAATATCATAATAAGGATAAGAAATGTGGCAGAGTAATAAGGGTTCCTGGGTTCCCTGGTTGCTTGGTTGTGTGTTTAGATAATCGTTTTCTGGGTGTTTTTGCTGATCAAATATTACCTCTAAGATGTGTGAACTTTGCCTTCTAAAGAATGTATGATGTTAGAATTTTCCTATCAAAGAATATATTGTGTAAACATTATGGAATGCTCCTATAGAGTAAACATAATGGGAATGGATGAACAACAACAACAACAACAAAAGTAAACAAAAATAATAACAACAAAATCAACAAGATAACATTATGCAACAAAATTAAACCTGATAGCATTGTGCACACATCCTGATTGTATGTTTCCAACAACTGATGAATATAATTAATGTAACATTGTGCACACACTCTGATTGTATGTCTCCAACAAATGACGAATAAAATGAATGTTTCAAATGCAAGTCAGTAAGGGTTGAGTTTGTTTTATAGTTTTTTGATGTAGAATTTGATTGGTAGGGAATATTGGCATGGATTGCCGTCTCCCAAATTCAAATGTGTGTTCTAGATTGATTTGTACATAATCCAATGGCTGATAAACTTTCATGGTTGATCTTTGTGCTTTCCTGTGTTTAATTCCTGAATTTAAAGGGTTGGTGTCATTTATTACATCCTGTGAATTAATTCTTGAGTTCAAGGTGTCATTTATCACCTTCATTAGGTTGAATGGTTAAACACACATGTAGATATAATTGGCACACATTTCACCTGTTCTTGTGCAGGTATTACCCAACAATGGGATGTGTTGCTCCAATGGAAATCAGTGGGTGATTGTTTGATGGGCTAGGTGTACTCCTCGATAGAATTCAATGGAACATTTTGTAGTGCATTTGACTTAATAGGTAATTCAGAGCTGGAGGTAGTTGGGACATGATGTCTTGTCAACATGTTATGTTAAGGCTTAGTGTTTAACATTTGTTTGTCTAATCAATATATGGGCCCATTTTGGACATAATTTAATAACTTATATAACTTAATATAAACTATTTATGTGCAATTTTTTGATGTTTTATGATGATTTTTTGATGGATGTGTGGGACCAATATTATAACAACTATTGGTCCCTGCACAAAAGTAGAAGCCTCTCCCCTAGTAAGAATAAGTAAAGTAACAAAAGTAAGAAGGAATAAAATAAGCAAAAGTTAAATTAAGAAAAATGGTTGAATTAAGTAAAACTTAAAACAAAGAAATAAAGTTGCCATGTTGACACATGAATTATGTGCATGTAGATTCCTTTCCAATCCCCTTCCATTTTTGGAATAGTGGGTTGCATTTAATGGACAAAGGGAGATGAGAAGCATTATTTATTCCTTTTGGAGGAGAGTGTTGTGAGACAAAGGATTCCCTGATAGTAGTGGTCGATTGATAACTCGGGGGTGGCTAGCTGTAGAAAGATTATGTGCAACTGAGGCTACAGTTGTGTAGAGAGTCATCCCCAAAACTTTGTTGCGGTCAGCAGGATTTGAGTAATGTTATAACTCTGGAATCATAGGTAAAGTATATCGTCGCTACAGGTAAGTCTTCTTTGCTCATGGTTTTCGAATATTCTATGCTAATAGTTGAATAATTGTGTGTTGAATTTTAATCACATAAGTTGATATAATTAATTATATTTTTAATTTCACGTTGTTACACAAAAATATATTTGAAAGAAGAATTCACGAGGATAGATAAGACTTTACTTTTAGATAAACAAGAGCTTTGCCAAATTTTGAAGAGATGGAGATAATTTTAATGCTTTGTTTATTTATTTATATTATAGTGTTGGCAAAATTTTAAATATATGGAGAATTTTTCGCGTTCTTATACATGTTTAGCCAAAATTTGAAAAATATGGAGACATGCATATCTCCCTTTTTAAATAGATTTTTCCTTATGACAGAGAAATATAAATAATTGCATTTTATTTTTATTTTTTATTTTTGAAGAAGTGGAAACATATTGGTTAAAAGTACTAAAAATTTTAAATGTAAAGATAAACATAGTGTTTTTAAATTAAAAAATAAGTAAATATTTAATCCTCGATTGGGGTGCGAGCCGACAGAATGGACTCTACGGGATCCATGCCATGATTAATACTAGGATAAGAAGGGTTGGAGGATGGTATTATTACAACCCTCACAAATTTGAACTATATTGCAATGTGGAATCGCACATGCATAGAATAAATGCCATAGGGGATGGCCGAAGGGACACCTTATCGCCAGATCTTTATGACGATAACTCTCAATTCTCAGGAGAAAGTAACTTAGTTATAATCTCTCGTATGGTTACTATGTTCTTGGTAAGCTTGAGGCAGATCGTGAAGGAGTTTTACGCAACCCGCCAACCTGGTGCAGACGACTCCTCTCTCCACATGGCTAACGACAACGGGTATGTTCTTTTCTGGGTCTCTCTTATAGTCTGTTCCCTGTTAATTGCATTCATGTGGTATATCGATGGGGAATTATTTATAATCCGGTGCTTGGAGTGAACTGGAAACCCCTCAGTGAATTCCGGAAGGAAAAAATAAGGTTGTATGATGGGTTGTCTGCATATTGTACAATTATTTCTGTTTTCTTTGGAATATTGCTATCTTGCATGGGAATGTACTTGAATTTTCTAGTATGGAATTCAATATATATCGCATGCATGCATGACTATGTTTATTGCCTTACTTATCTATTGTTTCTATTTGTTAAAAACCAAGGTTTCTTGGATAAGGTCCCTCCCATTTTAACTCTGTATTTGGTCTTAAGTGGGCTTGGGGAGCCTTGGGTTGATGTTTCCAGCCTCTTGCAATAGACCCAAATCATACTCAGGATAATTGTTGGGTTTAGCCCTAATGCTCATTGTTATATGGCTTTATGTTGTGGTATCCTTACAGGGTTACATTTGTAGTGTGAACGCCAGGACCTTAAGCTTGTTATATGCTTTGAGCTCGAGGTCTTGGATTCTTTTCGCAGGGTTTCATATCACTGTGGGGGTTTTTTGAGTAGAAATATGGTTTGCCCTTCTTTCGGCAAAGGTTCCTTGGCTAATGGAGGTCGTGAGTGCGATAGAAACATAGGGCAACGTTGTGGCAGTAGCCAGTCCCAACCTCACCAAGCTAAGGGCATGGGCCGCAAATCCACTTCAAGCCTTATCCGCAATTCAACCCAGTCATACCAGACATGTACTCTGATGCAGGTTCAATAGTTAATATTTAACTAGGAGACAAAATTAAATCAACAGGAAGCAAGTGCAGAGATAGATACAGAAGAATGGCGAGACTTGGTGTCAGACCCTAACCACTCAAGAGGTTGGACCTCTCAATATAAGTAGATTGTATACTTCTACTAGTTAATGAAGAATGTCATGGCCAAATCTTTGATGAACCCTCCTACTAGTTCCTCCAAGAATGATCTTGGTCTATAGGAAATCCATAAGGAATTTCCACTTATTCAGTTTCAAATCTAGCAACAGAATTCCCACCTCAGTTGCATTGAGAAACACATTCTTTAACTCCCTCAGACAGAATTACCTAGTTTGAGTGTGAAAGACCCAACTCCCGTGGACTCATCTGATGACTAGCAATTTTCTTGGCTTAGTTTTTGTTTTAAATTTTGATATATTTAGATGAAGAATCTGTAGACTATGATATTTTTTTTTAGTTATTTAGATTCTAGAAGGCTTAAAGATACATAAACATATATAGTTTTGCTAGACAGTCTTAAACCTTTTTGTTTTTGGATGGCTTATAATGCTGTTAGGTGGCCAACAAACTTGGTTTCCCTCTAGTAATTTGATGCCACCTAACCATTTGAATTATGGATGTAACCTACCTTTTGAAGGATATGAATGAAAAGGTCATGCCAAGCTTACTATATATATATATATACATACATACATACATACATACATACATACATACATACATACAATAAATTGTTAATTTTTTGCAATATTTCAAATGATGTTCATTGAAAAATACATTTAAAATTATTTATCCTTATTGAATTTTTGAATATAGGAATAAAATATTAAAGAATTCTCATTATTTTCCTAATTCTTTAAAATTAATAAAGCATATAATTTTTTTAGAAATGGTTACACAAATTAGTAACCTCTTTTAAAAGAAATAACTATTAATATATTTCTCCATCTTCAATTGGCTCTACCCACCATTTCACATCTTCAGTTGGCTGTACCTACCATCCCAATTTATTCGTTCAGTTTATCAAGTAAAATAAATATATATTTGGAACATGTCGTGCACAAAAAGTAAAATGTTGCCTCAAACAACTGAAACTAACCTCTATAGCCCCTTTTTTACATGTGAGTGTTTTTTTAAATATTATTTAGAGTGATTGAGATGTTCCTCTCACATAAACTATTTTATTATTTCTGAATTCAAGCTTCTGTGATCATAATGAATTATGAAAAGCCTTTCGGTAATTAATGAATTAAATTTTATTAAATTTATATTAATGAATAATTAATGAAAAAAATTAACCAGTCTAGATCCATCTTAACTCTAAATCTACCAAGGGCCAAGACGGTTCAAATCCCTTTTCACTCTAAAATAGGTTTGCACCTCACAAGATTTCATCGATCTCCGCCCTTGATAGATCCGCCCTTGAGAGATCTGAAGTTAAGATGGATCTAGTTATACATTGATTATGAGTATGAAATTAAATTGTAATTAGATTTAGAGTTAGGATTTTATGTAAGGGGTTAAATGACATTAAGAGTTTTTAGGATATTGTATTAATTTTATTGTAGTATTTTAATTGTGAGAAGTCTTTTATTTTTTTGATTATTTTTTCTGAAATCTAATGAGTTTTTTTGGAATGGTTAGTTTGAGCTTTCTAATTTGCACAATCCAAGTGACCTAGAGTTTTTGATGGTGTTGAATACATTTCTGCATTAAAAAATGCATTTTAAACAACAAAAACAAATAATCACAAGAAATTTTTTATGTCCAAAAAAATTAAGGAAAATGTTGATTAAATTATTTTTATTTGATAATTTCAATGATGATTTAATAAAATTGGTATAAAATGAGATATTGGTTATTTAGTGGATATTATTGATTCATTTGAAGCTTTGATTCTAGTTAAAATTGTCTTTTAGTTTTAAAATATGATAATAATTATTTTAATGATTAATTGGAAATATTTGATTTTTTCTTAGGTTATCATATTATATTAAAAGAGGGGTTAGTTATAAGGCCAAAACATTTTACACCTTTTAGTGTTTTAAGAGGCTTCACTATTCTAGTACATCCATAGGAGTATTTTCGTACCTCTTTGAGATATTTTAACTACAATTTGACACTGATATCTACCACAATCTTTACAAAAAACTCCTAGATACAAAATATATTTGCAGAACATTATATCCATAACTAAAAATTTAACCTTCTCTTGACGGAGCCTTTGATGTTGTGTCCACGTTTTCTTATGTTGCATTATTCCTTTCTCCCTACTCAGTTGGTACTCTAATATCTTGCCCTAATTGGTCCTTGCAAAATTCCAGATCCTCCTACATGATCACAATCTCCTAGTTGGGGGTGTCTCCTTTCCATTCACTTTGAACTTCAACACTACAACCTTTGCCTCAATAATTGCGAACTTCTTATCTAATTTCTTTTGCAACCAATAACATTTTTTCTCCAACAATTCCAGTTTTGCCTCCTTCTCTTGTTCTGTCATCTCAATTCTCCTATTAGTCAACTCCACCAATGAACTCACCACCTTAGTTAGGTCGTTTATCCACTGGCTCAGACACTCCTGACCTTGTCCACTTGAATGTGCCTCCATAATTGTAGTTTCTAACTGACAACGACTTAAACTACCTAAAAGAATGTCATTCCAATTCCATAACACTGGCATTACGCTCACAGGTGCATACACTATATAATCAGACACTTTACTCCAGTGGTGACATCTTCAGTAAATTAAATTTATTACAAAATCTACCCAAATCAACTCACTGTGATGGTGATTCATCCTTGGCAGAGGATTAATTTCACCAGCTAATATGAGTTTGATTGCATTTAAGCCCAATGTGCGAGACCTTGTTTATTTAATCCTTGCTTTAAATGGAGATTGTTGGTCATGCTCATACATTCTACACATTTGTTGTCTCCTTTGCAATTTAGCAAATCTGAACCTTTTTTGGATTTTGGGTCAATTGTTAAGGTGGTCGTTGTACATGTACCCTCCATACTCAATTAAGTACCAATACATGTCAGGAAGCCAACCACTGTCGAGAGTTACGGAGAAAGGAATGTTGGAGGAATCCCCAATTACTTCTTTATTTTTTAATCTGCCAACCACTGTCGAGAGCTATGGAAAAAGGAATGTTGGAGGAATCCCCAATGATTTCTTTATTTTTTAATCTGCCAATTCGACGATCGAAATGACCATCACTTTTAGCGAAATAAATTTTTGAATTCATCATGGTAAAGGGGAAAATATGGTTTTTGTATGATTCAAATCCATAATACCTTGTTTCATGATTGCTCCTTTGTTAGCTAGCTTATTTGCCTCTGAATTTAATCCCCTGTATATGTGGTATAATTCAATCTCTTTAAATTTCTTCAATTGCAAGACTATCTTTTGAAATATTATCATTTTCACATTTTCTCCCTCACTCTTTAGCTTGTTTACTTGCTTTATTGCATGCTAAAACCAACAATTCCCTAATTCCTTTGGCCAAGGCTAATTCTAGTCTCGGGCCAAAAATTCAACGTGTTTAATAAAATGGCACAAGTTGCACAACTCTTTGGTTGTCAGGGTAAAGGATGACCCCTCTTGCCAATCTCGGAAAATAATTGATTTTTGAAATTGTGTTTCAGATTAATCACATAATTAATTCGCAGGTCGAAGTTTTGAACCAACTAATGTGGTTCATCCCTAAGACAAACCACATTTGTTGATTTGAAACATCTACCAATTATCTAATTATGTGATTATTCCGAAAAACAATCTAAAAAATTAAGATAGATCACAAAAACTTAAAAATAAATAAATAAATATTTAATTTTAATTAGAAATTATTTTTTATTTTTAAAATGCAATATAAATTATTTGAAATTAATTATTTTATTCCCTTCGAACATAAAAATAAAATAATAATAAAAAACAAAAAAACAAAATTATGTGTTCACAGTCAAATTTACCCTTATGAACCATAAATAAATTATTTTAAATTATTAAATTATGAATCATAATTGTTAAATTATATTTAATATACTTGACTTTTTTTTGACTGATAAATCCTAAATGTTATAGCTCTTGGATTTTCAAATCGATAGTCCTAAAATATCGTAATTTTGAATTTTGAAGTGTGAGTGGAGAGAGTTTGGTGAGAAGGCAAGCTCCAGCACATGTAGGCAAATACTTTTGACTTTACTATCCAAGTTGACCGTGCATTGCCCGTAATTAACGGGGTAGTTTATAAAAAAACGGACTGCTTCCGAATTTTCGCTGAACAAATTCTTTTCTTTTTTGTCTTTGGTGGACGCTCCATAAATATTCCTGATTCCCTTGACCCATACTTGACAGAGCTGCCGAGAGTCCACAAATGCATTTGAAAATAGCGGCTTCCCCTCCCGAAATGGCAGGGAAGACAAAATTCATGGCCAAAGAGAAGACGCCAAATGAGTTCGTAATTCCTCACTTTTAGGTGACTTGCATTTTAAATAATTAATAATAATAAATTATAATAATTGATAAGAAAAATCTTTTATATATATTATAGATCACAGAAGTTTCAATTTAACAATGGATTCCTTGCATGGAACAGTTATTGCATTTAATGTTCATCATTTTGAACGGACATGTTTGCAGGTTTCGAAGTTGAAGTCAGAATTGATAAGTTGATAAATTCGTAGTTTTCTAATTTTAATTTTAATATATATTTAAATGAAAATATAATAATATTGTTTAATGAGTAGTTTTAAGCTTCATTTTTTGGAAAGTTTTCCAGTTTATTTTTTTGATCTAATTTGTTTAGAATTTTGTTATTCATTGAAATCACAAGTTTGTCACATAAATTATTCACAATCTAAATGCTTTAAAGGTTTTTGAGAGTACTGAATCCAATTAAAAAAAAATCAATTTAAACAAAACACAAATCAAAATTTGGTGACAAATATTTAACCAAAATTTCAATAAAAAATCTATCTTAACTCCCAAAAAAATTTAATATATAAAAAATAAAATAATATTATAACTGCATGTAGACTTTGGCAAACATTGTAAAATTTTTAAGAAAGAAATCTTCTCTAAAAATAAATCTATTATTAAAATTTGAAATTATAAATAAAATTTTACTTATCTTTAAATATTAATTTTATTAATTTTTTTAAATAGTATTTCATTTACAGTTACTATAAAATTAAACTTATTCGGCTACTCTTTTCCTTTGTATTTTTAAACAAAGCAAACAACGAATTCCATAATTTTGCAATCTATAAGAACGAGACATGCATTATTTTTTTATGACTTCATGTCGACAAAAGCTGGAAAGTATGTAAAAGTTGGGAATACTTTAAATTTGCATATAAACTTGTTAAATTTTGTTAAATATTTACAACTGTGGAGATATTTTGATTTTTGTAATGAATTGATTTGAGGGGTTATTGGTAATGTCAGAATGGAGAGAGTGTTAGATGTTAGATATTTTGGGTAATTGCATGATAAGTGGAATGACCAATTATACACTAAATTTATATATTTGTGTAATTTGGAATCATAAATTATATGATAAGTTTATATGTTTTTGGTAATTTTAATAATTGATTTTTGGTGATTTACTAGATAGTTAGAATGATATACTAGTGTTTAGGTGCGAGGCTTACAGATCCGTTGTCAAGTAAGGTTTAGGGAAATGATATCATTTAGTAATGTGATAGATTGTATTGTTTTTAATAAGAAATATATGATTATATTTGATAATGATTTTTCAAGGATGTTTAACGTATGAAATAAATATTTTTATATTTTTCACATTTGAAGGTGCTTAATTTATATTTTAATGAGAATATATAGATTTAATATATTTAAGCTTTGATAAGCTATTTATAAGCACATAACATTAATGTTTAGGTTGATACAAGTGATTAATAATCATATAATACTAGTTTAGTCTTACTAGTAAACCCTGTTGAGGAAGGGGGAGGAGACATGCTAAAAAATCCACCTTAGCTAATGGCGGGTGTGGCTTGGTAGGATACAAGGAGACATGCTAAAATGGCGGGTGTGGCCTGGTAGGATACAAGGAGACATGCTAAAAAATCCACCTCACTTAAGGGCTGGTGTGGCTAGACAGGCTATGAGGAGACATACTAAAAGACATGCTAAAAAATCCACCTCAGCCAAGCGCTAGTTCACAGGTTACAAAGAGACATGCTAAAAAATCCACCTCAACTAAGCTAAGGGGTTGGTGTGGCCCGACAAGATACGAGGAGACATGCTAAAAAATCCACCTCAGCTAAGGGTTGGTGTGGCCCGAGAGGGTACCATGAGACATGCTAAAAAATCCACCTCAACGAAGGGCTAATGTAGCCTACAAGATATCAAGAGACATGCTAAAAATTCCACCTCAACTAAAAGCTAATGTGGCCCCACAAAATACAATTTTCTTACATTCCCAATAATTCTTCCCAATTACTCAAGATAAACAATTGTCATTTTTCTTTAAAATAATATCAAAATTTTGGAAAAAAAAAAACACCAAACCAACCCATCACACTCATCATTGTGTCAATTTGGGCACTATTATTTCACACGTACTCAGTATCCCAGACCGTGGCCATTTATCGATTTGCTGGTAGTCTCTCGTTAATTGCTGATAGTCCACATTTCCAGTCTTCGTCTCCTATATAACACATCATTTAGGTCTCCCTAGCTAAAACAAGTCACCATTAACCATGGCATTTCTCAGCTTTATGCTTGCAGTCATCACTATTATTGCAAGCCTCGTGCTCCTCGCAGGCATTAACAATGCCTATTCGTTCAATATTTATGATGGCCGTCCCTTCAACTACGCTGGTTCTATGGAGAATGTTTCCACCGCCATTAATGATGATAATCAACATGGAGAAATCGTTGCAGAGACGATGGACAGAGTCCACTTCAATTTCAATCAATCAATGCCCAATAAAAGAGTGGCAAGAGAATGCAATCTCTTCTCAGGGGCATGGGTTCACGATGCTTCTTATCCCCTTTATCCTGCTGGGCAGTGCCCTTACCTGATTGAAGGAAGAGTAAACTGCATAAAGAATGGAAGACCGGATTCTGATTATGAAAAGTGGAGATGGCAGCCGCGCGGGTGCTCCATTCCAAGGTACATTCTGCTCATCATTGTTTTATTTCTGGTTTTACCTGAATGGTATGCTCATCATTCTCATATTTTTATATGGATGATGAATTTCATAAGCAGGTTCGAAATGTCATGAATTTTAAAATTTTCATATCATTTATATATTGATGATGAATTTCATGAATAGGTTTTAAATATTAGATAAATTTTATAATTTTTATGATTTTGAAATTTAATGTCTAACCTAACTAGAATCTAGATGGCAGAAGCCTCAAATCTGAAATATAAAATATATAAAATTTGAAGATTTAATCATATTTATAAGAGTGAAGTAAAAATTAACCTTCATTTTTTTATTTCTGTTCATTTGATTAGAAAATATTCTTGGAATTGCAAATCAAGAAATGAAATATTTATAGGAGTGAGGTTAAAATTAACCTTGATTTTTTATTTCTGTTCATTTGATTAGAAAATATTTTTAGAATCTGCAAATCAAGAAATGAAATTAGAATATATTCTTGAAATCTACAAATCAAGAAATGAAATTAGAATATATTCTTCAAATCTACCAATCAAGAAATGAAATTTGACTACATTGTCTATGAAAACTAAATGAATTGACAGTTTCACTTATTTCTGATAATCAGTTTCGATGCCAAAGATCTGTTGTGGCGGTTGAGGGGAAAGCGACTGCTGTTTGTTGGGGACTCAATAACACGAAGCCAGTGGGAATCCATGGTCTGCCTTCTTCAAGCAGCGATTCCCGCCAATAAGAAATCTATGATTTCTAGATATTCTCTTAAAATATTCAGGGCCCTGGTAAGCTCCCTGCATGCCACATATCTTCTCTTATATTTCGATATATATCAAGGGCCTGCTTGCTTCCAGTGAAGTCTTACAACTTTATTTCTTGATTTACAAGGATTACAAGGCGTCTGTGGAGTTTTTGTGGGATCCCTTTCTGATTCAGCAGAGCATTACTCGTAAAAATAAGAGGATTCTACGCTTGGACTCTGTTGGGAAGAATGGGATTTACTGGAAAGGAGTTGATGTCCTGGTTTTTGAGTCATCGCATTGGTGGATTCATGCCGAAGGAGAATCGTAAGAACATTAATACTTTTTAGTTTGTTTTTTTATAATGTAAATGTAAGGGTATTTTTATTTCATTGTAAATTTGGGGAATATTTTGGGAAGGTTTTTGAGTCATGGTGGATTCATGTTGAAAGAGAACTTAATACTTTTAGGTTTATTTTTTTGATAATACAGATGTAAATGCATTTTTATTTTATTGCAGATTTCAAAAATATTTTATGAATTCTACTACCAATAAAATTGTTTGAACTCGCTACCATCTTAGATATTCCTCAAACCTATAATCAACCTGGCTACTATCCTAGATATTCTTAAACCTATAATGGAAATAAATCCAGAAAAAATGCAATGTTTTGGTTTTACAGATGGGACCTGGTCGTGGAAGGCAATAGGGTTTACAGAAACATGGATCCATTGTTGGCTTACAGGAAGGGGTTGACAACCTGGGCAAATTGGATCTCTGCAAATCTCGATCCAAAGAGTTCTCTTGTCTTCTTCAGGACCTCATCCCCTAAACATGAGAGGTAACTGGTTGTACAAATACATTACACTGTCTATCATATATTGTTAGTGTTTGAGAATGATATATAAAATTTATTGAAATACATTGCAGCTCAAGTGAGTGGAATGAGAGAAATGGGCATGGGTGCTACAACCAGAGGGAACCAGTGCAGATTGCTGGATACAAACCTCCAGCGCTTGCTCAAGTTTCCATATTAAAGCAAGTTCTCAAGAAGACAAGGTTTCCTGTTACATTGTTGGACATCACAAGATTGACAGAGTTTCGCAAGGATGGTCACCCTTCAATTTACAGTCCTGACTACAATAAGGAGCACATGAAGAACCTAGAGCAATTTGGAGATTGTAGCCACTGGTGTTTACCAGGCGTGCCTGACACATGGAACGAATTGTTGTACACCTCCTTGCTTTTCAAGGGTTTCGGTAGCGGATAGCCCCATGAGCTGATGACATGAAGTTCAAGCTAGAATAGGCATGAATCCTTGCTTTTGGCTCCAGGATAGATGAATCCATAGCCAATTTTTGAAGCATTGGAGCATATTATGCTTTCTTATTCAACATCGTTAAGTTGTTACCTAATTTCTGAAGCACTGGAGCATTATGCTTTCTTATTTGACACCTTTTAAGTTGTTTTCATTGATGTTGATTGGGTCATTGATGTTGATTTTACCAACCTAATTTTCATCCAATTTTTTTCAGAGAAAAAAACTTTTTTCTATTATGGAAAAGTAACTATATATATGTTAGTGAGAGTAAATTTCAATAGCCATGGAGTTTAGAGTTGTTGGAGTCAATCACAATTACAGTTACACCAAAACCTACTTGCAGAACCTGCAGGTGTTAGTAAACAGACACACTAAATGCACAGGGGTTAGTAAACAGACACATGGCTAGATTTAAGCACATGCCAGGAAACACAAGGGGAGCCTTGACCTTCTACAAGGCCACCATTAAGCACATGCCAGGAAACACAAGGGGAGCCTTGACCTTCTACAAGGCCACCATTAATGGGGAGCACCTTCTACAAGGCCACCATTAACGGGGAATTTTCGCCCAATGCAAGCCCCGTGTGTTTGGAACTCGAGACCTCTGGCTCTGATACCACTTGTTGGAGTCAAACTCGAGACCTCTGGCTCTGATACCACTTGTTGGAGTCAAAACCCGCAGATGTTAGTAAACAGACACATCGCTAGATTCACATGCCACGAAATACACAAGAAGCTTTAACCAACACCACCATTAATGAAGAGCCAACAAGGGTAGTCATCATTTATCTACTTATACAAATAGCCATAGAGAAAAAAAAAAAAAAAAATACATTTAGTATCACTCTAACATTTATGAGTCTACTGATATGATAAAGATCGCCTGATATAGGGAAAAAAAGAATACATTTACTCCCACCATAACATTTATAAGTCTACTGATATGATAAGATCGCCTGATATCAAAAGACATATTCAAAAAATTGTCATAAACTTAACACAGTCTAGAAACAGAATTCGCTGCAGACAAAAGTCTAGCTAGAAAACCTTACAGTCTAAAACCCAGGTCATAATCAAAAAAATTGTCAGAAATCTAACACAGTCTAAAAACAGAATTCGCTGCAGACAGAAAATCTTGATTAAAAACATGCAGTCCAAAACCCATGGAACCTTCCCCCGTCAAAGAGCCAGAGCAATTTCATCCCATTGTAGATTTCTATTTGATAGAATTCAGAATCAATCTTTTTCAGTTTTGCAATTTTTCTGAACATATTTTTGGAAGAAGTTAAAAAGACATCTTTATATTACAAGTATGGTTATCTTGCAGGTTCAATCATACCTCAAAGGAAAAGTTAAGTAAAATTGAACACTTCAACATCGATGATGAGCAAACCACTACATATTTGAAGAAGCTTTTTGAGATTTTATTTATTTATTTTCAGTATTATTATTTTTTAATCAAAAAATTAAAGATATTTAAAATATGTTTATATAATAATGATGTTTCATCGATACAAATTTAGATGGGCTGATTATAAAATTTTCTTCCGTCATTTAAAGGGAATAATAGTACGCTGTTTTTATCGTAAATTTTTTATTTTTAGTTTAAAAATTATAAATAAAACTTGAAAAACATTCTTTATAAAATTCTTATCTACCATGAAGTGGGTTGTACTATCTTTTCCATATTTATAGCTCTCTTCCTTTCTTTCTTTTTTGGGTCAGATTTTCTTCCCTGGTCAGAAAGAGGTGGTACTATGCTTATTCCCATTTTTTATTTTTATTTTTTTGGTCAAAAAGAAGTGGTACTAGCTTTGCTGCTTCCAAATTTAATTTTTTATTTTGTGGAATTTTTATAATTATAATGATTTTTTTTTAATATTTTTTTTATTATTTATATATATATATATATTTTTATGTGACTTTGATTTTGAATTTTAAATTGTTCTAAATAATTATCTTGTTATCACATGTTTTGGATTAAATTATGATCAAAATATTTCTTTATTAAATATTAATATAGATTTATCTTAATTCCAGATTTATTGAGCATTAAGAGAGATACAAATAATCAAGATGTAAATTTCATTTTGAGTGCAAAACCTCCATAAATTTAATTCCTCTTGATGCTTGGTAGATCCAAAGTTTATATGAATCTATGTTAGTTCTTAATAATATTATTTATATTTGAAAGAAAGTCCCTATCCAAGATCAATTTTTTTTTTTTTTTGATCATCCGCTGCTACTGCTGTGCGCGCGCGCGCGCCTGAGCTAGCCCCCGCCCTCGACCTCGACTGCTCCTTCTTCAAGCGTCCATTTCCATGGACCCTCCGGATCTGCCTGGAGGGGATCCAGAGCTTCAGCTCCAGCACGCCTTCTCCACTCTGATCAAATCGCTCCCTCAACAAAGACCTAGACCCACTGCATCTAAATTTGTGAAGAAACTAGACGTTTTACAAGAAGTTCACTTGCCTCCAACCATACCTCGCAAGGCAGCCATTTCCTTGGCAGAGAAAGGATTAATCAGGCAGTTTACAGGACTATGGCCTTCGCCCAAAACAGTGCAAAGATGGGTTGAACGAAACTGGGCTGACAAGATCCAAGGGAAAATATCCATCCGATTCTGTGGCAGAGGATATTTTACCTTTCACTTCGAAAAAAAGGAGGATAAGAACCTAATCTTCAGAAACGGGCCTTACTTCATGGACTCCAGGGGTCTCTATCTCAACAAATGGACCCCGGATTTCGATCCAGAGCTTGATATACCAAGTGCAGTTCCTGTCTGGGTCAGGTTGCCTCACCTTCCTCTTCACTGTTGGGGCAATGACTCGGTCAAAGCAATAGGGAACGCGGTCGGAAAATATATAGATTGCAGTGAGCCTAAAGACAACATGCAGGCCTGTGCGCGGATCTGTGTAGAAGTCGATCTGGGACGTGGACTACCTGAAGCAATCAAACTGAAAGTCGACGATTGGAGCCACATACAGCAGCTGGACTACGAATAGATTCCCTTCAAATGCAAGGTATGTCACGAATACGGACACTTTGCAAATAGATGCACTAAAATCGTAAATGTAGAATCAGATGAGCAAGAAGGGCAATGGGAATCCGTTAAGAAAAAAAAATCAGCTCTGCCATTGAAACCATCAGTCTCTGAAGCACCAGAACCCCCTCTTCAGAACTCAGTCCATCTCCACTTATCCCATCAGCCCCTTCCTTCTCTCAGCAGTCTCCTCCGCATCCCCCCCCATCATCCCCTCGTTAGTCGGATCCTCCCATTCCTCCATCTTTTAACCCATTTGCGGCCCTCTCTGCTGAAGAATCCGAGCCTGATCCTCCCCCCTCTGACTTTACCCTTCACCCTTCTTCCCCTCACATCTCCCAGCCCTCCCCTGATACCCTCTCAGCTCGAGTAACTAGAAGCTCCTCAAAGGATCATGGAGGGCCCAGTGATATACCAAAAAAACATGGACCTGGCAGAAAATTTGCTAAGCAGCATAGGGAAGAAAACGCTCAGAAAGACATTGCCATGGGATCTCAGACCCCTATTGAATCCTTCATTCTTGGCCACTCAGATAAAGAAAATAACACCAAAGGAAAAGAGAGGCGAGCACCTCTCCATGCAACCAGTAAATCATGATGAAAATGCTATCATGGAACAGTAGGGGACTAGGGCACCCCTCCAAGATAGCAGCCCTCAAGGACTTAATACAAAGTGAAAAGCCTGAAATCGTCCTTATTCAAGAGACAAAGCAAGATCAATCTGAAGCCAACAGGTTCCTCAGCCAACAAAAACAATACAGTGGTTGCGCAAGTGAAGCAAGAGGAGCCTCGGGTGGCATCCTAACAATGTGGGACACTAGAAAATGGAGCTGCACCTCCACCAAAATGAACCAGCACTGGATCAGTGTTAATCTAGAAAGCAAGGAGGATGGAGCAACGATAAGAGTATACAATATCTACTCTCCGAATCAGTACAGGGAGAAAGAAGCATGCTGGAACACGCTGGAGGCAAACTTAGAAGAAGACCAAGACAACAACCTCATCCTTGCAGGGGATCTAAATTTGGTCCTTCACGCCAATGAGAAAAGAGGGGGAACCTTCACTGCTGATCCCTTCAGAAACCAACTTGAGCACATTATGCAGGAACAAGAATTGGTGGATATAAAGCCTAAGAATCGACTGTATACTTGGAGCAACAGGCGGCTAGGAGCTGGAAATATCATGGAGAGACTTGACCGTTTCCTCATAAACATCTCTTATCTATCCTCCTTCGCTACTGGCCAGTCAAATATCCTCAACAACTCCGCCTCTGACCACTATCCAATAACACTCACCCTCCTCAGACAATGTCAGCTCGGTCCTCTCCCCTTTAAATACGGTTCTTTATGGAATCGAATCCCCGAAGCTAGAAATGTGGTATGGCAGGCCTGGACCCAACACGTGGAAGGCTCCCCGACTTATATTTGGGAGACAAAGGTGAAGAGAACCAGACAGGCTCTAAAAAATTGGGCAAAGACCAAATTCCAGGAGCCCGAATTGAGCAAAAAGCGCATAAAGAAAGACCTCGAAGAGCTGCAGAAAAAGATTGAGGTCGTTGGGCTCTCACAGCAGGACAAAGAGAGTGAAAAAACGCTTTACACCCAACTGAGCCAAACACTAAGGGATGAAGAGGTTAAATGGAGGCTAAAATCAAGACAGTTATGGTTGCGTGAGGGGGACAAAAACACCTCTTACTTTCATAAGCAGGCTACTGTTAGAAAGGCCAGAAATACAGTAAGCTCAATGAAAGACAGTGAGGGGAACAGTTACACTTCCCAGGACACCATAAAGAAAGCAGCCACCAACCACTTCAAAAACCTCATGACTGAAGAAAAAAGTGAAGAGGATTACTCAGCTCTGCTACAGCACATGCCCAAAGATGTCACCCAAGAAACAAACAACAGGCTTACGTGTGAAGTGGAAGAAGAAGAAGTCCAAAAAGCAATCTGGAGCCTTCACCCAGATAAAGTCCCTGGGCCTAATGGGTTTCCAATCAGTTTCTACAGAGAGTACTGGCAGATGATAAAAAAAGATTTGCTAAAGATGATTCGTTGGGTCCCAAGGAAAGGCAAATTGGGGGGATTCACCAATTCAACATATCTAGCATTAATCCCTAAAGAAAACAGGCCTTTCTCTTTCTCTAGATTCCGACCCATATCCTTATGTAATTCAGCATACAAAATAATTACAAAAATCCTGTCATCCAGACTCAAACCTCATCTACCTTCTTTGATCTTTGAAAACCAAGGGGGCTTTCTTCCTAACAGGCACATAACTGACTCCATTCTTCTAGTGCAAGAGGCCATTCACTCAAGCATAAGTCGAAAAGAGAAAGGTTTTGTCCTAAAGCTAGATCTTGCCAACGCCTTCGATAGGGTCAGACACACCTTCCTGTATGCAGTGCTCCATAAAATGGGATTCGACCCCTTCTTTATCAACATGATCAAAGCCTGCATATCGAACCCTTGGATATCCCCTCTAATCAACGGTAGACCCTGTGCTGCCTTCCAATCATCTAGAGGCCTTAGGCAAGGCTGCCCCTTGTCACCTTACCTATTTATCCTCATGGCGGAGTCTCTAAGCAAGGCCTTAGATTTCAATCGAAGAACAGGCATGATCACTGGAATCCAAATTGAACAAGGCGCAAAGAATATTAATCACGCACAATTTGCAGATGACACCCTCTTGATGGGAGGAGCATCCATCACTATTGCAAGGCGCTTTAAAAAGATTTTAGATCAATTCATGGAATATTCTGGAGGAAAGGTAAATCAGGTTAAAAGCTGCATATACGAATGGAATGTTTCCAATCTCACCATCCACAGCATTGCTAGCGAGCTAGGAGTCTCATACAAGTTAAACTGGAGTCACTTCACTTACTTAGGAATGCCGGTGAGTATGGGTCCTCTAAAGGCTGACACATGGAATGAAATCCTCGACAAAATTCAGAGGAAAATCCAGCAATGGGGATCTATGTGGCTGAACCCAGCTGGGCGCCTTGTCCTTCTCAAATCGGGCCTAACCTCTCTCCCCATCTATCGATTCTCCTTGCATCAATCCCCAATGATTTTTCATCAGAAAATGGAGAGAACGCTCAAGCACTTTCTCTGGCAAGGAGGGAAAATGGAGAAAAGAAAATTCAATCTGGTTAGCTGGAAGAGTGTCATCCAACCTAATGAAAAAGGAGGACTTGGAATAAGATCTCCAAAATTGCTGAACTTAGCCCTTGGAGCTAAAATAATTTGGAGGCTGATCTCAGGAGCTACAGCCTGGTGGAAGACGACCCTAGAGGCTAAATACCTGAGCAGCACAAGGCATCAACTCTTGGACACCAACATCCCCAATAGAGAAAGCACAAAAATCTGGAAGCTATGCAAGAAAGCCATACCCTTTATGACTCAAAATATATCAAGGATTCCAGGAGAGGGGAGCAACATTAAGATCTCCACTGACAGAATATTAGGACAGACCCCTATTGGATCAAATGTGGAGGTAGCCCCAGCCATAAGTTGGCTCACTGACAATGGCATATGGAGCTTAGCTCAAATATCGCAATGGGAAAGTCATTCCCAAGCTTGGGCTGATTGGAAGTTCCGAGTTACCCTAGGGAGCTAGAGCCAAGCATCGCGGCCTTAAAGAACCACCTGCACAGTAAAGCTCCAACACAAAAAGGCAAGCAAGATGGCTTCAGGTGGGACCCCACGGGAACTCATTACACGGTCAAAGCTGGCTATCAATACCTATGCAACAACACCTTTCCACAGGCCATATGGAGTCAATGGAAGCTGGTCTGGAAAGCTGAAGCCCCTCCTAAAGTCAAATTCTTCTTCTGGCTTCTCCTGAAAGGGAAGATTCTAACAGCATAAAACTTAAAGAAACGGGGTATTATGGGACCGTCTAGGTGTCCAAACTGCTGTCAAGCAGAAGAAACAATACAACATTTGTTTATAGAATGCAGGATAGCTGATGATTGTTGGAAACAAATGGCCTTAATTGGGGGAGTCACATGGGAACCAAAGGCAGCTATTGCAGATACAGTTTACAGTTGGAGGAAACATTGTCCATGGAAAGAAAATCAGAGCAAATTAACGCAAAGAATATGGAACGCTATACCTTTAACTCTAGTATGGCGCATATGGCTGGCTAGAAACAAAAAAGTTTTCCAAGATAAAGGATGCAATACAAGAATCATGTGCCACAAGGCAACAAATTTAGCGGTGGAGGCAATAATAGCTCACACTCAAGGTAAGATCGAGATCACCAATTACAACATAGAAGAAAGAAATTTGATCAGCTATGCCCAAAGAAGCACACTCAACACCCAGGCAACAAAACAAGGAAATCCACAGCTGAAAGAAACTAGCAGCGTATGGAAGCTGAGGTACAAGGAAAAGGAATTTGCTCTCTGGTTGAGCCAATGCAACAAATTCTACATGTTCTTTGACGGCGCCTCAAAATCAAATCCAGGTCTAGCAGGCGCTGGGGGTCTCATCTGCAACGCCAATGGTGAGACAATTCTCCAATTTGAGTGGGGGCTGGGAGAGATATCTAACAATAGGGCAGAGGGACTAGCTTTGTACCAAGGTCTCTCCCAGCTGATCAAGATAGGAATTAAGAAGGTAATGGTCTTTGGCGACTCAGCAATCATCATTAGGCTCATGGTGCAAAAGCAGAGCACGCCAAATATTCTACTGCAACAAATCAACAGCAGAAATCAGATCCTCCACAAATTGTTGGAGGAAGTCCACTATTTTCATATCCTACGTGGGCTGAATAAAAAAGCGGACCAGTGTGCCAACAAGGCCTGCAAACGACCCAAAGGTAACCTCAGCTGTAACAACAGCTCATCCTTCCATCCATTACCATGAGAGACGTGCAGCCAGTCAATACACGGGGAACAGCAGTCAACAAAATCAATGAGTGCAGGTGTATTAGCAGAACAGAGGACAATACAAGCAAGGCGGATTGGATAGGTTTCAGAACAAAATCCAGGGGATCCATCCATATCACGCGAATCAGACAGTCTGAAACAGGAAATCGTCCCGCCAATCAGAGCACTGCCCGAGGCCCAGGTTCGCATCGGATGAAGCAGTCGAGCTTTGGGAAGAGGCCTCCTCTCTCCCGCTTTCATCAACCACCATTGATTATTTATAACAGGGGGGCCACGGTCCATTTCCTCACAAGAAAAACTCGAGCTCGCAGTCCAGAGAGCAGAGCAGAAGGTGCTTCCCCTCAAGTCTTTCGCGGCAGCCCAGGCAGCTCCTTCAGAGAAGTAGGTTCAGCGCGCTTGGCAGCCATTAGCAGCAGCAAGGAATTACGATTTCACAGCCCTGAGAACAGAGCAGAAGGCGCACTCTTTCAAGTTCTCCGAGGCAGCCCAAGTATTTTCTATAAAGATGCTATCATAGCACGACCGGCTGCTATCAACAGCAACAAGACTCCGAGCCTTCAAGATAAGACAGAGAGCAGAGTTTCCAGAGTTTCCAGGCATCCTACAGTCCTAATGGCGCATCAAGAGCAGTGTTTTCATTGCAGAGATTTACAAGCTGAGTTTGATGAGGTGAGAGCGCAGCAGAAAGCTCTGGAAGAACAAGTCCACAGCCTGGAAGTAAGGCTTGAAGAACAGTGCAAAATAATCCATGAGAAATACAGAGCTGAGATGAACCTTTTCCTTCACAGAGTTCACTCCCTGCATGAACAGTTTAGCAACTTAAGTAACAGGTGCAGCCATGCTGAGGAAAAGATTTCCATTCTCAAGTTTATAATGGACAAGAAGTTCAAAGATGCAACATCCTCTTCCAGTGCAAAGCCAATCGAACCAGATCTGGATCCAGAAGAATCTACAGCAAGAAAGATAAGCCATATAAACATAGATTCTTCATGATGTGTAGATGCAAATATTGGGGCCTGCAGTTTGTTAGAATTTACAGTAGTATAAGTAGTTTTAGAGGCAAAAAAACAAAAGCAAGAATCAAGGAAAGGAGCCTTTTTGTAATTCCTTGGATTCAAAATGCTCAGGAAGCATCATATGTATGGCAGTTTGCCTCTTTCTTTTTTCAGATTAATACATAGCAACCGAACTTTGTCTAAAAAAAAAAAAAAAAATATTATTATTTATATTTATAAATTTCACATTTCTAATATATAGAGAAAATTCTTATTCTTATAATTAGTATTTTTTTTTAAAATGTGATATGGATATTTTTGGGGTAGATGTGTAGGTTTAATGCAAGTATGTAAACAAATTTAAATGTCCGCTCAATTACAAAATAATGAAAGGTAACCAATATAGGGTAGATGTGTAGGTTTAGTGTAAGTATGTAAACAATTTTGAATGTCTACTCAATTAAAAGATAATAAAAAGTTAAAAATGATATGGGAGATGAGTGTAAACATTTAAATGTTAGCTTGGTTAATAATAAAAAGTTAAAAGTATCAAACAAAATGTTAAAAGTAATAAATAAAAAGTTAAAATTAATATACACCCTAGTATTGGTTATGAGTGTAAACATTTAAGTGTTGGCTCAATTAACAATAAAAAGTTAAAAAAAAAAAAAAAAATAGTTAAATTTAATTTGTTATATTTTGATTTTGTTATTAACTTGTGATTAGACTTTGTTACAATACCATGAGTCAATACCATGGATTATCAATACCACATGCACAAACAACTTTATAACATATTTTTAATTAAATTTAAAAGGAAAAAGGTTATAATTACTTCTCATATATCTAAACCCTCCATCCACACTACTACTAAAAATATTCCCATAGAAATTAAATTTAATAAAATTAAAAATGAGAATACTTTTATATGTAAAGATGTGAAATTTATATGATATAAATAATATTATTAAGAACCAACATAGATCCATCTTAACTAAAGATCCAAGTGATGAGAGCAAACAAAGTGACTAACAATAATAGAGGAAAGATAATGGATGATTCTTTTAAGTTTTTCATTATTGTATTTTCTTTGACATGATTGATACAAAATATAGGTTTAATATTTTACAATGAATTGAGTTTATTTTTTATTTTTTATTTTTTATTTTTATTTATTTATATACTTTCTTAAACATAATACAATAGGTCCATAGGATCAAATTTAAGAGAGAGAGAGAGAGAGAGAGAGAGAAATGGAGTTGAAGAGTAAGAGAGGAAGGAAAGAATAAATACACAGAAATAGAAGTGGAGAGAGAGGAGTGGCAAGGGATAGATGGAGAGAGAGTGAGGGTGAGAGGAGAGGAGGGGAGAGAAGAGGAGAGGGATAGATGGAGAGAGAGTGAGGGTGAGAGGAGAGGAGGGGAGAGAAGAGGAGAGGAGAGAGATAGGGAGAGAAAGGGAAGAAAGAGAGAGGGAGAAACAAATATGAATGAGAGAGAGGAAGGGAGATAGTGACAGAGTTGGAGGGAAGAGAGAGAGAGAGAGTGATGGAGGGGTGAGACTGAGGGAGGTGGGAGAGGGAGAGAGTGTAGAAATTCCTTGTAGATTCAAACTAAAAATTGTAATATGCTAAAACAATTGACTTGAATCTACTCTACTCATCAATGGAAACACTAATTAGTCTATGAAATCATGAAGCATATAAGAGAAATAATTCAATCACACATAGCACAATGATTTTTTGAGGAAAGTCGTAGCTAGAAACCCCTACTATCTATATATTGCATTAATAATAAAATATGAGAAGATTACAATGCTTTGCTCAAGCTTGAGAGACCTCCGCACTATCTTTATCTATCTCACTCCTTCCCAGACAAGCTCAAGCCAATACTTAGCCAAATTCTTGCTTGCCCAAGTCCTTATTTCCTTGCATTGTTCCCTTCGGAATTAACCCCTATTTAATTAGGAAAAAATCCTCAATTATGAATTGTGAATCCTCATAGGCCTTCCTCTAATTGCATGCATGAGGTGGAATATCTAGGTCATATTGTGTCTCATGAAGGTGTTAAGGTAGACCCTAGAAAAATTAAAGCCATTAAGGAATGGAAAATCCCCACATCCATAAAGCATCTGCGAAGATTTCTCAGGTTAACAAGGTATTATCCCAAATTTGTTAAGAATTATTAGAGATTAGCAACACCTCTAACAACATTATTGAAGAAAGATGCATTTTCATGGACTCCAGAAGCAACAAAGGCCTTAGAACATCTTAAAGAGGCAATGTGCCAAGCACTAGTCTTAGCTACATTGGACTTCACAAGAACCTTTATTGTGGAATATGATGCTTCAGGAAATGGAATTGGTGCTATTTTAATGCAAGATGAAAGACCCATTTCTTTCGAAAGTATCTAATCAAGGGAAAGTATTTACACATAGCTATTTATGAGAAGGAAATGTTGGCAATATTACATGCACTTAAGAAATGGCGACCCTACCTAATGGGAAGACACTTCAAGGTAAAAACGGATCATGGTAGTCTTAAATACTCTTTAGAACAAAGATTATCCTTTGAAGAGCAACAAAAATGGGTCACAAAGATGTTGGGTTATGAATTTGAAATCATCTAAAAAAAAGGGAAGCAAAATGGTGTGGCAGATGCACTCTCAAGAAAGGATGAGGATGTGGAAGCATTGTTGTGCACCATTTCTATTATTCAACCATATTGGATAAACGAAGCAAGGGAGGAGTGGAAGAATGACGAAGAAGTGTGGGCACTCATTCGAAAGTTACAACAAGATCCTAGTACATCTGATACATTTAGCTAGAAAAATGATTTTTTATGGTACAAAGATCACTTATACCTATGTAAGAATTCCCAACTCAAACAAAATATTCTTATGGAATTGCACACTTCTCCCTTAAGAGGGCACTCAAGATTTTTAAAAACTTATCACAGGGTTAAGAAGGAATTTTTTTGGGATGGCCTTAAATTAGATATTCAAAAGTTTGTGGTGGAATGTTTGGTTTTCCAACAAAATAAAGTTGAAACAATTAAGACCCCAGGTCTATTACAACCTTTATCCATTCCAAGCCAATGTTGGGAGGAGGTTTCAATGGATTTTATCACAGGTTTACCCAAGTTCGAAGGAAAGAGTGTCATCATGGTGGTAGTTGATTGACTTACCAAGTATGCACACTTTTGTGCATTATCACATCCTTTTAAAGCCAGTACAGTTTCTACTGCAATTATGGAAACAATTCAAAAGCTACATGGAAACCCAAAGATTATTATAAGCGACAAAGATCCCAGTTTCACTAGAAATTTTTGGACAGAAATATTTTCTTGTCTCGGTACTCAATTAGCTCATAGCTTATCTTATCATCCTCAATCTGACGGGAAAACTGAGATAGTAAACAAATGTTTGGAAGGATATCTTCATTGCTTTGTATCTAATAAATAAACACAATGGGTCAAATGGTTTTATTTGGCTGAATGCTGGTATAACTCTTCCTTCCATACTACAACAAAAATGACCCCATTTATGGCACTTTATGGAAATCGTAGATAAGAGAAAATTCTAGGGTTCAAGCAGTGGAACATCACATCGAGCATCAACAACAAGTTCTCCAACTCACCTCATATTGGTACATAATAGAATGAAACAACAGACAAATCAACATCACAGCGAAATAAGTTTTGATGTAGGTGATTGGGTATTCCTATGGATACAACCATATAAACAAATGTCCCTCAACCAAGCTAATAAGGATAATAAATTATCACCAAATTATTATGGTCCGTGCAAGGTGTTGTAAAAGATTGGTACTATGGCATACAAATTGGAGCTTCTTGCAGCTTCCCGAGTGCACCCAGTTTTCCATGTTTCATGTTTAAAGAAGGTTATAGGTGATAAGCTCCCAGTTCAAACAATATTTCCAGAACTTGACGAGGAAGGAAAAATCATATCGGAACCGGAAGCAGTCACAGAAACAAGAACTCGACAGCTACGAAATCGATTAATTTTGGAGTATCTCATCAAGTGGAAGAACTTATCCACTGAAGATTCCACATGGGAGAATGAGAGTTTTATACAGAAGCATCCAGAACTACTCAAGCATTGAGGACAATGCTTTTCAGAATGAGAGGGGCATGTTAGGCCCCTATAATACTAGTGATTCCCCCATTACTATTGTCATTGTATCCCTTATTGTTATTATTGTGCCCCTATTGTCCCCATATTGTTATTAGTATGCCCCATAGAAACCCACTATTGTTTTTTTGTGGCCTTATGTTATTACTGTTATATCGGCTTGATTATATTGTGATCCCTTAGACTCCTATATATAGAAGGGAGGTTTAGTCATTTGTATCATCTAAGAATTGTTCATTTGTGTAATGTAAAGGAGGTTTCCCCCTCCAAGAGGCTAAATTCTAAGGTGTTGATCTATCTTTTCTATCTTTTTGTGAGTTGGTTTCCTAACAAAGCATATTGTTAATGATGAGAAAATTTTATTGCATAAAAGACCATGTAGTTTTTTTGGCTTGTATAACCATATTGTTGCCGAGTGTTGGAAAAACATGGAAGCAATAAAGATGATAAGATGTGAAAGGCCTTCTCCAAATTAGGGAAGGAAGAAGGTTAAGTAGGTTTGGAGGAAGAATATTTTTTGCAGTGATTGCAACAAAGGTAGACATTAGAGAGCCACATGTTAGAAGCTCCATCCAAAGCAATATCTCAAGAAAGACAAAGCACCTACAAAGGAACCAACTAGTAAAGTTGTTAAACAAGCAAATCAACTCTAGAATGATGACCCATTCACTTTGTCGAGCGAGAGATGGTTTTATTAGAGATAATAGCTTGTCATGGAAGCATTTTGTAAATCACATGTGAAATGATTGTAAAAGTGATGATGTGTTTTCCATCATTTATGAATACAACATGATGATGATTTTGGCCTTTTTGTTCATAGCCTGAGCATTGGTTTCTGTTGTGATTTTGATGTAAACTTGACCAAAGAGTGTGTTATAAACGCTTGGCAAGTATGGGGTTTTCTTGGGTAAAGATAGCTCATGTAATTGAACATGTATTTTACAAATTATACTACATGTTTACATAGGATATAGGTATCGGTTCATCACTTATGGCTCCAAAGTACAAAGGTGAAGGAGAAGAAAGTGTCGTTTGTCAAGGCACTTGTGGTGCATGTAACAACCCTAGTTAAAAATTCATGTAAAAAAATACATAAGACCAAGTTCATGGGATACATATTCCAAGTTGAATGGCAGGAAAAAATCCTAGTGGGTGTTCATTTCAGTTATTATGGCAAAAGGAATCCAGCTAAGGAAATGAAAAAGGCTTTGGAAAGGAAAAGTGTCATTAATTGGAATTTTATTTATGAAAATAATGGAAATTAGGAGAAAAGGAAGGTGAAAGTTAATAGGTTTCATTTGAGGAGGAAATTGAAGGAAAATAATGGAAAATGAAGAAAATAGAGACCTCATTAATAAAAAGGTTTATGAGGATCAGTTGGCAAGATTTTGCTCAAACTTTTGTCAATTCACTTATGGCTCTCATTATATTCTTTCTCTCATACTCTTGGACACTTAAATAGTTTTCATGGAGAACTCTTGGAGGAGTGTGGCACCCATTGGATTTGGGGAAAGAAGGAAAAGGAAAGTAGGAAAGCACACGCTGATAGCGGGATCAACAACTACAATTTTATTATTTTGCAGGTATCAAGTTTCATTTATGTTTCCTTACTAATTTTGGCATGCATGGCATATGTATGTGGTTTCTTGGTCATGATCTGTCATTGGCATGGAGAACTGCCTGGATTGAAAGTGGTTTTGCCTAGCCTTGCCATTTCCTAGATAGCCATTGTGTTATGAGAGTCTTTCCCTTTTGTTTTTTGGTTGGTTCTAATGTTCCTCTAGCTGTGGGTTGAGTTATTAGTTCTTGGAGCCTTGGTTGGAAAAACACCCTTGGGCCCTATAACAACTTAGGTTGAGTTACTAGTCCTCGAGCCTTGGTTGGAAAAATTCATCGGAGCCCCTAGTGGGTTGAGTTGCTAGTCCTGGAACCTTGGTTGGACAAATGCCCTAGAGGCCGAGAACAATTGTGGGTTGAGTTATTGGTCCTAGAGCCTTGGTTGGAACAAATGCTTTGCAACCCTAGATAGCTTGGGTAGAGACTAGTCTAGTGATGGTTAGTGATGTCTGACCATGAGGTGGAATCACTTGTTGAGGTTTGAGGTGGTTTGGCCTCTCGAAATCTAGGTTTAGTTTTGATGGATTTGTTCTCTAAGATCCCACATTCATGCTTGGAATATGGCACGGGGGTGATTGGCTAAAGAGATATTTGGTTTAGCCAATCTATGGTTGGTTGGAATGTGGAAGTATCAAACCTAGTTGGCCTTTGCAGTCATGATTAATAGATTCTTCTAATTGGTATTCTATGGGTAAATACACTTCTTTATATGTGGTTCATATGGTTATTATATCCTTGATATTTATGTTGGTTATATGCTCATTATGAATGAGTTTTATGACAATGATAATGTATAGCTCTCATCATGTGTTGGTTAACCACTGAATGTATAATGAATGTATGGATTAATAGATAGTAATGCATTTATTGTGATGAGGCATCAATGTTTTTTAGTGATTCTCAGATAAGTGTAAGACCCCTTTGCTAATATATGTTGTGTAAACCTATAGATTTATTTGTGACATGTTTGATGAAATGAATGTCATGGTTGGGTTTGGTTAGGTCAATTCCTTGATAAAGTTTTGTGATAGTGTCATTCATTGTCTTAGAAAGCATCATCAAGTTCCAGGTAGTGGTTTGAGACTAGTCATAAAAAGGTGGCTTAAATCTCGCAGTCTTTGACACAAAACTGGTTGAAAAAGACTACAGTCTCTCCCTTGCAAGCATTGTGAGAGTGACTATAGGGTTCTAATCGCATGCATGCCTTGTTATGGGAGCGACTGGGGGTTTTTTTAGTGAAAATACAGTTTCACTCAGGGCTTGGGCATCTGGAGTGGTAAATTAGCTCCTAAGGGTCCTATAGCGAGTAAGGGAGGTCTGTAAAGTGTTGGTTCATCGGTTCCACTTCCTTAACTGCACTTAGAGAGTTGAATTATATCTTAGTAACTCTCCATCACATGTTTATCCCAGTTGGATGGTTACTTAGTGATGAGTGCTAGTATTGCAACAAGGATGCTGCAATTCCTGGGCTACCAACTTTACTTATCAACCCGGGGTTTGTACAAACATGGAGGTGACAGTGCTATATGCACAAGTAGAAGTGAAGGTCCTGCTTGTTGTCACTTTTTCATCTGGCAAGAGACCCCAGGGGTTCCAAGCCAAACTTCTATAGAGTTAGAAGAAGCTTAATTCTTTGATGGAAGAAGAGCAAATCTATTCTAAGAGAGCTACTCTACTGCAGTAATGAAGAAAACAACATGTATGCGAAATCACACCATATCCTAATTAACCATTCAAACAACTAAACTAAGCAGAATTACTAGATCAACACTAACCTAATGCTGCTATCTAAGTTACAGAAGTAAAGAGCATCAAACCAAACTAACGTGTAAGCAAAGAAACTAAACTAAGTTTATTTTCACATTTTTGGTGTTTTGGTAAAATCAAGCATGCAAGGAGTCAAGCAGAAGAGCAAGCGCAGATAGAAATCAATGAAAGGAGGATGTAACGAAGCATAAGTGCATAGGAACCGTTGGATTGATCAATGAACATTAAAAATGGAAGATGAGCGGCAAATATCTTATCGTAGGGGAGTACGTGAATAGATGTATGAACATGGTGAACGAAAGATGAGTGGCGGAGATCTTATCGTGGAGATTAAGTGAATAGATCAACGAACACAATGAACAAATGATGAGCGGTGGAGATCTTACCATGGGGTATTAAGTGAATAGATGGACAAATAGGACTCACGGAAGATGAATGGCAGAGATCTTATCACGGGAGGTTAAGCAAATAGCTGGATGCATAGGACTAATCGGAAGATGAATGGAAAAGATCTTATCATGGGAGGTTAAGGCAAGAGATGGATGAACAGGATGATGGGTGGGTTTTCATAGGTGGTAAGCAGTTTATCACGTGCTTTCAAAGTTGTAAGTGGAATTCTAAAATTTTGCGTGATTAGCCTAAGTGAATGACACGTAGCACAGGAAAATCACTTTTCTCGTGTGCTCTCGGGTAGATATCGGTTGTGCAAGAATCTGCGCGAGATTGCATGATAACTGTTGGATCATGTGGGGTTGATCAATGGTGAAGATTGGCGAAGCTACTTGGCGAGTGGGTGATGCGATAGCCATCGGATCAAGTGAGGCAGATCGACAGTCACGAGGTGACATAAGGGTAAAAAAACGTGCGGAATGGTGGAGCGGGTATTTATAGGTGGTAAGCAGTTTATCGCGTGCCCTCAAAGCTGTAAGAAGTGCTCTAAAATTTTATGCGATTAGCTTAACTCGGTGACACATAACATGAGAAAACCACTTCTATCACGTGCTTTTGGGCGGATATTAGTTGTGCAAGAATCCACACAAGATTGTACGATAACCATTGGGTCAAGCTAGACAGATCGATGATGGAGATTTGGGGTGCATAAAGTACTGAGATGACACAATAGCTGTTGGATCAAGCTAGACAGATCGATGGTGGAGATTTGGAGTGCATAAAGTCAAACGTTGAAATGAATATGAAGAAGCTATGCAACATGTGGTTGACGGTGGTTGGTCATGGTTGTTGTGAAAGGAAATCTACAGGTATAATCCTTCCTAACCTGCTAACTAAAGAAAAAGGCATAAATGAAAGCAAACTAATACACAACCAATCTACGCTACAATGTTGTAATGGAAATGTAGTGACATAAGGGTAAAAAAACGTGCGGAATGGTGGAGCGGGTATTTATAGGTGGTAAGCAGTTTATCGCGTGCCCTCAAAGCTGTAAGCAGTGCTCTAAAATTTTATGCGATTAGCTTAACTCGGTGACACATAACACGAGAAAACCACTTCTATCACGTGCTTTTGGGCGGATATTAGTTGTGCAAGAATCCACGCAAGATTGTACGATAACCATTGGGTCAAGCTAGACAGATCGATGATGGAGATTTGGGGTGCATAAAGTACTGAGATGACACAATAGCTGTTGGATCAAGCTAGACAGATCAATGGTGGAGATTTGGAGTGCATAAAGTCAAACGTTGAAATGAATAGGAAGAAGCTATGCAACATGTGGTTGACGGTGGTTGGTCATGGTTGTTGTGAAAGGAAATCTACAGGTATAATCCTTGCTAACCTGCTAACTAAAGAAAAAGGCATAAATGAAAGCAAACTAATACACAACCAATCTACGCTACAATGTTGTAATGGAAATGTAACTACTTAAGCAAATGAATGATTAAATCATGAATCTATGCGCTACCCTATTGTAATAGAAATGAAACTACTTAAGAAAATGAATGATTAAACCATGAATCTATGTGTTACCCTATTGTAATGGAAATGCAACTACTTAAGAAAATGAATGATTAAACCATGAACCTATGCTAAATACATGTACAATAAAGATGAGCTTTAGCTACTAGGGTTGGGCCCTAACCCAGGAGCTTCAGCCCTCTGAGTTAACTCAGTGCTGGCTCAAAATAAAACTCATTCTTATTATAAAAAACAATGGATTACATCAAAAAACTATCACAAGTCTTGCAGCTCAAAAATAGAGTAAAGTTTTACAATCAAAAATTTGAATCCTACTGAGGTCCTAGGCCTTTCTACTTAAACCCTTGAAGTCTCCAATGACTTCCTTAAAATTAGGGAGGCTCAGCTCCCAACCTAGAGATAAATTGGTGCTTTGACTTCCACTTGCTCGACTACCTTCTAGTCCTCATAATTTGGTTGGTTGCAATCCAAGCTGATGGAGGAATATTCAAATGGAGGGGTAGTAAATGAGGAGGATTTCCCTCCTATAATTCCTCTCCCTTGTCCCATTTGAGTTTTGACCAAGGTCTTTGCTAAAATTCCTTATTTTTATCCTTTAATCCTGCATTAAGTGCACATTAGACCACAAATCAAACTATCCAACTCTAACTCATCTCATAAACCAAATATAATCAAAAGTATGCAATAAGTTGTGAGAATAGTTGGTTTGACTAAGCTAGGAGGTGG
The DNA here is from genome assembly GCA_000404065.3 of Pinus taeda. NCBI lineage: Eukaryota > Viridiplantae > Streptophyta > Pinopsida > Pinales > Pinaceae > Pinus > Pinus taeda. The sequence goes on along the minus strand of APFE030283362.1, from coordinate 69,059 downwards.
ATTAAGGCCCATATAATTACCCAATGATGAAGCTCATCATCACCCCCCTACTAAAAGTGTTGCTCATCCTCTGAGCAACTTAGCCAATGTCCATGTCCTTCATGGCTCTAGTAGCCTCTTTGACATCCCATGCTTCTGTCGTGGCCTCTTCTTCTTGTTCATAGAAGGTTGTTTCCTTTCTACTTCTCCCCACTGCCTCTTTTCCTCTTCTTATTTTCTCCCTTCTAGCATCCTTAGGAGTAGTGGTGGATTGAGTTTTAGGCCTATCCAATTGACCTTCAACCTTTTCATTTATTGCTTATATATACGTGTCTTGTTGAGTGCGTCTCTCAACCTTTGAGGGGAGTGATATTCTCTGGTGTTCAAGTTGTGTGGTAGTGTGTTCCATCTCCTTGAGCAGACATGTATACTATCATCTCCTAGTAGCCTAAACATATCCTCAAAATGTGAAATTTCTTGCTCTTGGGTAGAAAGATATATAGGTGCTAGCTGAGGATCATTTGCAATTAGATTATGGGTGTTGATTAGGGCCTTGGAAAATATTCTTTTCATCTCTGCATCCCTTGAATCCTCATGGTTCATCCATGACGCTAAATCCATTAATTGCAGATCTCCTAGCTCGACATTAGGATCCCAAACATTCATGTCTATGACGGCCATGTTGTGAAAGTAAAACTCAGCCATTTTGGCCCTATCCTCTAGTGTACTTTGATGACAAAGATCAATAAATTGCCTATAGTCCTGAAATGGCATGGTGCCCCTTTGTGCTAGTGTTTTAATCTGAAATTGCAGTAATTGTCCTCTGAAGTAAAGAGCATAGGATTTAGCTAGCATCCTACACTAGATGGCCTCCAAGGAGAGGCTAGCCATACATGCTAGTTGGTTTTCATTTTCCTACAGCTATCCTCTCAGCCATGCATTTTCCCTCTCAATTTGATCTCTCATTATTGCTTCTCGGTCCCTTGGTGTAGGGGAATCTTCAATCTCAATAGGGATTTTTGTTGATATTTGTGGCTTCCCTTGTTTGATTCTTGTGCTCTTTCTTGTTCTGAAATATAGAGGACTTTGCCTCCTTATTTTCCCTTTTTGGTTGACTAGGGTGTTGAGAGTAGTCAGGGTAGCTACTGCCTCCCTCGCAGGGACCTCTAGAGACACCCTAGGTGACTCTTCCTTGTGTTCTCCCCCTTCTATTTCAATGCCTTCTTCCTCTCTGTTTTTCTTATTTTCCTCCTCTTGTTGTTCTTTCTCATCTCCTTTAGTTTCTTCCTTCGTTTCCTCTTCTGTTTCAACATCACCCTCCTTCTCTTCTCCTTCATCATGTTCCTCTATATTAGTTTCTTCTTTATCCATCTCATCCCCATCTAGCTCTGTATCTTCTTCTTCTTGTTTTTCCTCCTTCTCACTAACAAAAGGACTAACATCATAGGTGAGGGTTTTGATGTCATCCTCTACTGGTAAGTCTCTAAAGACTAACCATTTTATAGGGATCCTGAGGTTTTGGAGGCAATCCTCAATGAGGATCCCGATCAACCCATGGTGAGCCAATTATTGGGACTTCCCTTTCTTTACTCTGTTGTTGGAGTCTATGAGTGATTGCATCAAGAAATAAGGTATGCTAAGTCTTTGGTGAATTGGTGTTTCTAGCCAAAAAGTTTGGTGGAGAGGTTGGGGCACATGAGATCTCCAATACCCAGAAAGGGTTTGGGCAGATTCTAAACAGATCAGGAGATATTAAAATAATTAATATTCTTAATGGAGTCCCTAAGTCTAAACTTAGGAAAAATAAAATATTAATGTGTATGAATCTGTGTTAGAATGGTCCAAAAGACATGGATCAAGACAGACCTAATCTTACTTGTTGATTAGGGACTTAATCTCGGTTGTTGAGATGTCAATAGGAAAAGTATAAGAGGAGGCTTGAGAGTTACTTGGAGAACACACCAGATGATTAGTCATTCCATTTTCTAGAGTGGGGTTTTGATAAGAGAGATAGAATCAGTGATCAAGAGAGCAACTGAGGGGCATTCAGTATAGAGAAACAGAGAAGGCAGAGATTGTGTCGGGAGAGCAGTGCAACAACCAAGGAGGGTGACACAGAGCCAACAAGGGCTCACACAGGGCCATGTAGAGGCAGCCAAGTGCTGCGCAGAGCACTAGAGGGGTCGTCGCAGCTAACGCAGAGGCTCCCAGAGTTGACACAGAGGGCTATAGGGCTAACACAGGGCCTCCTGGGTCTAACATGAGCCTAGAAAGGCTGACACTGGGCCTCCTAGGTCTGACACAAGCCTAGAAAGGCTGACGTAGGGCCAACATGAGACAAAGAGTGGCTGATGTAGTCCAGTTTGGGCAAATGCTAGGATTGTAGAGCAATTTTGTGTTGAGGAGCTACCAGAAGGATTTTCTGGGGTTTCAGGCAAGAGATTTCTCTCAAACTGTGAGGTATAGCTACTAAGAAAATTCTTTGTTGGGTAGGCCAGTTTCGACACCCAGATTGTACTCTGATATTACTTAATAAGAAAACCCTCAGATAGCTACACCAGTTTTCCCGCATTGGGTTTTTAGGGGGACGTTGGTAATGGTGTCATGTGGTGTGTTTATTCTTATTTCTTTTAGTTGTTGATCTGTAATATGTTGAGCATGCACTGATGTTTATTTTCAATATTTACTTTGTAAATAACTTGTTAAAGAAAAATAACAAGTAGGTAGGAATAAATCAGAAAAAGTGCATGAAGGGTTTCTAAACCAAGTAAAGTTAGAAACATCAACATGGTATTAGAACGTGATTGTAGATGACATGAGGACTAAAAGACATCAGCTGAGCAGAGTAATAGCAGCAAAAAACATTTGTCTTTAGGTGAAAAATGTTGTTTCTAGTAGTGCAGAAGCCAAGAAGTGTGACATAGAGCTAGCAAGAGCCACACAGAAGAAGCCGGGAGCTACGCAGAGCCTTAGAGAGGCCAACATTACTGAGGCAGAGGGCCAGAGGCCTAACCCAGGGCATCCTAGGGTTGACACAAACACATCTAGGGTGACACAAAGCTAGCATGAGGTAGAGAGGGGCTGATGTAGTTTACAGAGAGGCAGTTGTTGGAGTCTAGAAGGCTGCAGAAATATTGTAGAGTGGAGATGGTGAGGTACTGTAGTCAAAACAATACCTGGCAGAGTAGGGCCAGTGGAGTTTTTACCAAGGGTTTCTATTCGAGGAACTTGGATTAGCAGTGCAGTTGCACAAGATGATTAGAGTAGGGGGCATCTCGACAAGCGACAAAAGGATTTCCAGGAGGGAAATGAGGACTCAGAGGGAGTCTAGAAGAGAACTTCCAGATGGGAAGTAGAGCTTAGAGGAGTCGAATAGAGAACTTCCAGGAGGGAAGTAGAGGAGCTTCATGGCACTTCACGGGGTGAGAGACCAGGATAGACTGGATGGAGCATCAAACTTCGCAGTCTAGAAAACCATAATCTTATCTGTGCTTGACAGGAATCATGTCATAACTTCACCTTGAAGGTTATAGCTATCCTAATCGACCCCAATGATAATGACAAGTACGAAGAGGCGATGGTGAGGGCCAAGTGCATTATCCTTGATGGGGTCAAGGATCATGTGGTACCACATATAGCCGAGAAGGAAATGGTAGTTGAGATGTAGGAGGCTCTCAAGAACCTGTACCAGCATACTTCTATGCAAAGAAGAATGTTGCCTGAGAACCATATGAGGTCGTATCAGATAAAAAAGGGTCAATCAATTGACACCTTCCTTGGAGGACTAAATGAGATACGAGACCAGTTGACTGCTATAAGAGCAACACCAGATCAGGAACTTATGGTGAGGAAAGCCCTGAATGCTATCTTAGAGGATTGGGAAGTGTTTTTCCAGAGTATCTTGGGCAGAGGGACTCTCCTACCTTGGGATGAGATGTGGGCAACTCTTTGCTAGGAAGAGATCAGACAACAGTCGAACACAGGTAGCAACAACAAAGGGATCAAGGTCAAGGAACAGGAGGAGGATGTGGCCCTATCATCTGAGCGTAAGAAGGAGAAGTGGAAGAAGAAATATCTCTCCAAGATCAAGTGCTTCCACTATGGGGATATGGGTCATTATGCGACCTAGTGCTTAAGGAAGAAGAGTAAGAGAAAGTCTTCTGAGACTACTGTAGTGCCAGCACGAGCAGAGAAGGAAGTTTTAACAAATGATGATTGTGCCATGAGTGCACACGCACCACTTGAGAAAAAGTGGGGAGACATTGAGCTGTAGTCATATGGACTACAGGTATTGAGGGGCAGGATCCTTGAGGTACTTAGCCTCTTCGATTAGACCTTTCTACGAGAGCCCTGACGAGGAGTAGTAGGACTGGTTGGGTGGGTAGAGAAGATGTGGATGGGGCGGCAGAGAGAGCTATAGTGTAGGAGTCCCAAGATAGTGTAGAGATAATAGGCTGTAGTAGTGCGAGAGGCATAGGAGTGTTGCACCAATGTAATAAGGCACAGAGAGGTGTGCAACGGTGCAAGATGCAGGGAGGTGTTGCAGCATCACAAAGGTCTGAGAGAGGGAGCACTTGTCAGCGAGAGAGGGAGCTTCAACACCAGTGGGTGTTTCTAGTCCAACAGGGAGCTAAGTTGGGAGATCAGTTACTTACATTTTAGTAATTGAGCTGTAGTGCAGAAGAGGGTAGCACGATGCAACATGATGAGAAGAGGTGCAGTGCAGATGCAGTGCTGGGAGAAAGGACTAGAAACAAAATAGATGTAGAGGAAGCTGTCGTACAGACGCAGTAGTGGCAGTGGAAGAACCATGGACAATAGTATAGGATACAAAAGTGTAGAGGATGGTGGGCAGTAGGCCTAGCATCAACACAGGGACCGATGCTGGATGATCAGAGTAATACTTAGTGAGGAGTATTGCTAGAGTATAGTCCTCACTAAGAGGGAGTGTTGATTTGGGGTAGCATTGGATGTGATCTAGCCATAAAATTTGGTGGAGAGGTTGGGGCATATGAAATATCCAATACCCAGAAAGATTTTGGGAAGATTCTAAACAGATTAGGAGATATTAAAATAATTAATTTTTTTAATGGAGTCCCTAAGTCTAAACTTAGGGAAAATAAAATATTAATGTGTATTAATATGAATCTTTGTTAGAATGGTCCAAAAGAAATGAATCAAGCCATTTCTGATCTTAGCCATTGATTAGGGACTTAATCTCGGCCATTGAGATGTCAAAAGGAAAAGTATAAGAGGAGGCTTGAGGGTCACTTGGAGAACACACCATATGATAAATCATTTTATTCTCTAGAGCGGGGTTTTGCTAAAAGAGATAGAATCAATGATCGAGAGAGTAGCTGAGGGGCATTGCGTATAGAGAAATAAAGAAGGCAGAGATTGTGTCAGGGGAGTAATGTAGTAGCCAAGGAGGGTGATGTTAGCCTCCTATACCAATAGGTTTCATCTTTCATGATTGTCTTGATTGAACTATGGAATATGTTCAAACCTTCTTTCTTGAGCAAAGGTGTTCCATATTCTTGAAAAACCAAAAAAAAATCAAAAAAGTTAAAAAATGTAAAGAGGGTGTACCCTAAAAGAAAAATCAAAGGGTGAGAAAAATAAAATGGTCAAAAAGAAGTGAAAGAAATGAACCCCAAGCAAAAATAGACCAAGGAAAGTGTGCAAATCCAAATGCCACTACTACATTTTTGTAAGAAAACAATTGTGTGCAGCTTGTCCAACCTTTGCCACAATTCATGAATAAGTCAAACTGTTTAAACTTGGCTTACTCATATTTCAATTTCATGTTGTAGATTAGAGAATAAATATCTGACCAAACAGTTTATCTTGGCAATAAGTAGATGTGAGTTAATAAAAGGTGCTCAACAGTTTAATCTGAGCCCTTGGATGTAATAAGGGTAGAATTAGATAGGTTTTCCTTGTCAAAAGAAAAAATGTTGATGAGGGTTTGCAAGTCCAAATGCACCCTAATAAAGAAGAGAAAATGGTAGTATTAAGTAGATAGGGTAGGTAGATGGTGCTGCAAAGTGTTATCTGATGAATGATGCTGCTACATGTTTTTGATCCTTTACTATCATCACAAGTACTAAAGCAGGAAATACACTGGAAAATCACCGCAAGCAAAGTCAAACTCATTAACCTCCCTCATCACTTTCCCCTCAAAAGTTTTACTAATTTCCCCCAAAGTACTTAGGTATTTGGAGATCAAAGGGGCTCAAGGCATTTCCTTGACCTCTGGAGGGACCGGACCCTCGGCCTAATGATCAAAAAGACCTAAGTACTTAAGATAATCCATCATTATAATATTCCATCTTTAACTTTGTCCTAAGTAAAATCCTATTTTACTTAGGAAACTCATGCAAAATTCCATAAAAATCCCTCAAGATAACTTGCTATTCTAAGTTTAAGTGCTGAAGATAAAATATTGCAATTTACTTCAGAAGTTATCACTTTCTTAGATGTGCAAAAATATTTTGAGTTTCCTTGTCCTTTGCCATATTTACATTTAACTCTATTATACTAAATCCCTAATAAAATACCTTATCCTAAGTATATAACTCCTTTTTTATAAATATCCCAAAAACCCTTATATTATATAGTTTAACCAAGGTAATTATTTTCCCAAAAATTCATTAAAAACCCCGCTTTATTAGCCCTTTGGTTAAATATATCTTTATATTATAATCCCACCCTTATGGTAATTAAATAATGTTTATTGGTTACCATATAATAAAACATATATACAAAAACTTTAAACATGCAATATGTGTGTTTAAACACAAAAATGCAAATGTTAAGTTGGATGTTAGTGCATATGCAAGGCATTTTAAAGATGCCTATTTCTCTGCAGATTCAGGTGTTGATGCTGGAGCTACAGATAGTCTTTTCAAATTAAAAGGTCTCTACATAAAATTAAATGGTTATTTGACTGACCCAAAGTCCAAATCAAAAGGCAAGGGTAAAAGGACTGAATTTGTTGCTGTTAATAATGATCAACTATCAAATATTGTAGCTAATATTCTAAGAGAGATTAGTGAAGGGGATGGGGTATCAACTTTTGAATTTGTTAGAAGTGGAGTTGTGGAATCTTTACTAAATTATTTTTCAGTGGGAGCTTTATCCAAAGAAAACTTGTTGAAGCATCACAAGCATGTATTAAAGAGGCTCCAGTCATTTGTTGAACTCTATCTTCCAGTGAATTATGAAGGGAAAGAAACTCCTTTAACAACTTTAGTGCGGAAACTACATGATGCACTAGCCTCTTTGGAACATTTTGAGCTGGTTTTGAACCATATTCCAAATTCACAGAGTGCTAATACTAGCATTTCATCAGTATTAAATGCATTATCAAAGCCTTTAAAACTACATCTTTGTAGAGCACAAGGAGAAAAGTCTCTTCGTGATCACTCAAGTGTTCTATTTATGAACCCTTTGGCTAGTTTTGTTGATCTTGAAGATCTACTTTGGTCCAAAGTTCAGAAAAATGAAACTGAAAGCAGATGTCATAGTGGTGAAGTGCAACCTAGTTCCACATATATATCGACACCATCTCAAACAATACCTGCACAAGCTGCTGAGAGTCGGCCTTCAACAACATCAAAATCATTGATAGTATTGGGAAGCACTACAAATGCCATGGACTCTGCACACTTGAAAGCATCAAAGGAAAAGGGTAAATCCATCTCAAGGAATGTCATTGATGATTTCAGGGGCCTGAAAACAAGGAGTGCAACACAGAGAAAAGCAACAATGGAAATCTATTCACAAATGAAGCAACAAAATGGAGAGTCTAGTGATGAGGATGAGGATCATGATTTCACTACTGTTGAGATTGGAGAGGCTATACCTATGGAAAAAGATTACTCTTCCAAAGAGAACGGAGAAGAAGATGATGAAGAGGATGAAATTTACTTGGTTGAACGAGTGCATGAGGCAGAGTTGGGGTATCCATCATATTCCAGTGCATTTGCTTCAAGAACTGCAACAACTGCTACTATGACTGGCCATGCATCTACCAGTGCCAAAGGAGCTATCAGAAGTAGAGACCATCAGACTGTTCCTAATCATAGAAATGCAAATGTCTGTCCTTGATTGAACTTCTTTATTGGTGGGAAGCAGCTTGACAGGTCATCTACGTTATACCAGGAAATTATGCATCATACAGTACTAGATGGATATGAGCAAAGGTATGATGGTTCAGATTATTCTGGGTATGACAGTCGAAGATTTTGGGATGAATTTTACACTATTACCTATCAAAGCACAGATGCAAAAGCCAAGAGGGATTTTACTGGAACATCCAAAACGTATTCTGCACCTAAGAATATTGAGCATATGTCACTTCTGGATAGCATTTTGCAAAGAAAACTTCCCTGTGACTTGGACAAATCAAACAGCACATATAAGATTTTGTTGTTACTTCGAATAATAGAAGGACTGAACTGTTTAGCTCCTTCTTTAAGAGCTCAGGCCTCATATGATGCTTTTGCAGAAGGAAAATGGACAAACCTAGATGAATTGAAAGTCAATGGGCCTGTTGTTCCCCAAGAATTGCCGTGGCCAAGATGATTGGGTTCAACACCAAAATTAAGGGATTAATCCACAATATACCTATCATCCACAGGAGCCAGGTTCAGCTTATAGAGCTGGTCGTATTCCTTTGATAAACATAACTCCTGCATTGTATTTCATTTTGAGGGTTGTAAGTTTTCTTCTTCTCAACAAGTTGATATAAGAGAAAAGGGCAAGCTGGGTCAAAGTGCTGGAGAGAGTATTGTCGATAATGAAGGTCAACTGACTGAGTTGTCATCATCACGATGTCAGATGATACCTAATAAGCAAGTTGATGATAGTGCAGTTTATGTGAACAATGATTTATGTGTTGATTTGAGAAGGGAGGCTGTGCACTTTGTTGGTCAAGCTTTGGACAGATGTCGGGAAAAACTTCTGGCAGATTATTACAAGTCGTATGTCAAATTTTTTCTCCTCAGATGCTCTGTTCAACTAGCATGCATCAGTTTTTACAGTTCCATTCATTGTCACTGGAGAAGCGTTTTGTGGTGTGGAAGCTACTCAGTTTAGGCAGAAAATGAAAAGCGTGTGTAAAAATTATTTTGGGATGTTTCATCACCAGAATATGGAAGCACTGCGGGTTGATGATTCTAACTTAAATGAGGTTTATATGTCAACAGTTTCCTATTTGCTTGGTAAAGGAAGGGCAGGTTGTGTGGGTAATGGTACAGTTGTAATTGGGGCTCTGGGAAAGAAACAATTCTGGGAATGGAAACTTCATCGAAGGGGGTCTGTATTTTATGATGTGGCAGCCAATTGTGAATACTCCGGCATTCAATTCGTTTTCAGAGTACATGCGGTGGATTTACTCCAGATTATCAAGATCCTTTCCTAATTTCCAGCACTTACCACCAGCAGTTCCACAAAGACAGGGAACAGCACATCAACAGTTATCTCCAGCACATGCACAAAGAATCCAAACAACACATCCAACAGTTATCTATTGTGCCATATACGTAACCATTTGTCTCCTATTTATTTGTAAAAAAATCCTTGTCACCCCAAAATATGGGCTAGGATCGTGTGAGATATTTTCAATCATTTAGTGTATAAATAAATCCTCAAAGAGAGTATTGAGGGCGGATTCCATTACTTTGCTGTAACATTGAGACTTGCAGAATAAAAGCGTTTGGAGAAATTTTTCGTGGCTTGACTGGATGAGGATTTAAAGCACAAGACTTGTTGCAGGATTCATGCGTCGGACAATAGTTCAATAAGTTCTTCTACCCTTTGTTTGAAATTTTTTTATTAGTCTATAAAACCATCATATCCATTCCTGAATAATTCACATAAGAGACTGAAACAGAATTCGCTTAATTTTGCTCTGCTTTCATATGTCATTATTCTTCATGTTTTCTTCTAAATTAGTTATAAGCATGAATTCTTAAATGCTCTTGCTTTACTAATTTAAACACATAATACCATCATATCTGTTGGGTTGTGTTATATTCTTTCCATGACTAACCTATGTAGTGAACCGGGGGGTTAGAGGGGGGCGGGTAGCCCCCCTCTACGGGGTTCAGGGCGGCGCCCCCAGAAAATTTTTTTTGGACCCTATATTAGGCTGGGCGAACCTACCTATGGCTTTTTGGTCTATGGTTTTGGACGCGATGCTTTTCGGTCCATGGTATTGGATGCTTCGGCATGTATAAATATGTATTGTAACATTGAAAGGAAT
>APFE030283362.1:0-46515 GCA_000404065.3 Pinus taeda | reverse complement strand
TCTTCATGTCAAACTTCAAAAAGAGAGAAAGTCATTAAAAAACATGTTTATCTCTAGGTACGCAGGTTCTCTCTACCATGCCTGCGTGTACGCATCCCAAGCTCATTGTACCTGTGTACTTGTACGCTCTGTAAGTCAAGGGATGGGTGCGTACCCTGTAAAGGTCAAAAGGCGCGAGTTTCATCTTAAAAAAGTTACTTGTGGTCACTTCTAGAGCTTTCTAGAAGAGTGTTTGACGTGTATTGAGCGCCTCCAGATGGTTCATGCATCCCTATGATAGAGGGACTTATCCCATCAAGAGAGGAGCTACCCCATCCAAAAGAGGGAGTATCCCATTGATGTTGGAACTGAATAACTTCCTCTAGAACACTATAAATACAGGCCTTCGGCCAGAGGAGGGGAGGTTGAAAGCTGAACATTCCAAAGGGTAGATGCTGCTGAATTAGGACTTCCATTGTTGACTTGTGAGGAGAGATCACTATCCTTCCTTGTTGCCATATTGGGAGTGGGTGAGCTTGTCAAAGTAGAGGAAATCTCTTGTTGGACCCTGGGAGGAGCTTGCACAACACCAAGGCTCAGGTTGTAATGGTTCCTTTTTGTTTCCTTAATACAAATAAGTCCATTCTTCTCAATGATTTGTTGTTAATGAATTATTTCATATACTCCTTGGTCTATATGATGAATATGCTTTGTTTTATGAAATATTCAGGTGTTATGTAATCGTTTGACTGTTAGGGTATGCAGGTCTTAAAGTGAAGGAGGAGTTCATCTGGATCAGCAAGGCTGGACTGCTACAACAAGCAATTTGAGGTAGGATCGAAAACACTTGGTTTCTCATAGAATAATGTATGTTTAGAGAAGGATTGCTCTTTTTTGTTTTGTTTGTCACTAGAGAGTCTTAGACTCCTATGGAGGTTAGGTTTGTCCGCAAAAATAACTCTTTCCGCATGACAAGAGGTTTTCCTAGATACACAGATTCTGTCTCTAGGAATGGGTGACAGATCTACACAAGGCTCAGATTTGTCATTAGAGAAGCCACATCAACCTGTCAAAGATGATCATCCTTTCAAATTGCAAAGTCAGCGGTTTGAACGCCAACAAAAGAGAAATGCTCTACAGTCCCACATTTTGGATCACTTGATTAAAGAAGTCACGATGCAAAACATGCAGTTCGGTCAAGTGCACCCATGCAGGATAGCACCAAGATATGGAAGGTTGAAAAGCCTGGAAATCTATTTGGAAATTCAGATGGTATGCGATTCTTGGCTGAAAGCAATTCTGAGAAAGCCGAAGAACATTCAGTGTCCGCTCTTAAGAAACCGGTTTGGAGAAATGGAAGGCGGCCACTGCAGTTGGAAGAAAACCGTCGTGCTACTTACAGGCTATTTAACCAACTAGAGAATGGAAATGACTCAATACTTACTATTCTAGATGGGGAGTCAAAGCAGCTAATCCCTGTTGGAATTCGGTCAGAGCATGCATATGCAAGAAGTCTTGCTCGGTTTGCTGCAAACCTTGGACCAGTTGCCCAGAAGATTGCAGCTCAGAAGATAAGGAGAGCTCTGCCCCCAGGTGTCTCATTTGGCCCTGGATGGGTCGGTGATTATGAGGCTCCTCCTCGTGCTTTATTGTCACATGAAAGAATATCTGTGGCATCAGTGTCCTCTTCCACTACCTCGCCAATTCTTCCAGGTGAAACCAAGATTAAATCAAATAACGCTGAAGATAATCCCAGACTAAGAGATGAAGGGCTTCCAAAGAACTTAATTTTTGAAGGCAAGACTGTTACATCAGCTACAACGGCTTTGTCAGCAAGACAGTTGGTTTCAAATTATGCAATATGTCAAGGGATAGATAATTGCCAATCTATTCGTAATCCTCAATCTGAAGTGATTGGGCATGGCACATTAAATTCTAGTGGTGATGGAAGAGCTAGTTTGCCTTCTCCGGAAGTAAAACAAGGCTCCATAAGGTCAGGTTTAACTGTTACCACATCCAGTGACCTAGCCCTTGCAGGTACAAAATTTGGTTCAGAAGTAACACAATCCAGATTACTTGAAATGGTCTCAAGAAATAGCACACTCATGCATGGGGCCTCATTAAAGCAGGCTGATGGTTCAAGGTCCATTGCTAGTCTTCAAGTAATGAAATCTGAAAATATGACAAATGACAGTGATGCGCGTGGTGTTGCCAGAAAAGCAAGTGATGCATCAAAACGCGGGTGTATTTCTCCTGGTACAAATATTGTAGTCACCACAGTAAGCTCTTCTCTATGCAACTATCAAGCTGGATCGAGAGTTTTGCAGGGACATCAAGTCGCAAGTAGTCAAGAACATGCTAAGCAGGACTTAAATGGTTTAGCTAATTTACTGCATGGCAAGATGCTAGCATTACATCAAAGAGGTTCTAATCTGTCTGCAAATACCCCAGTGTTGGTGCATTCATCAGTTTCATCAGCAGGGCCATCTATAAAACGAGATGATGCCACAGTGCAGGCATGGATACAATCACAAAATGCACGCCTGGTAGATGCAGATGCTACTTCTAGAGTCAGGTTACAGGATGCACCGAATCCTCATATGGAGCAGCATGAGTCTCAAGCAAGGGACTTTTCTGCCCTTGCTCGTTTTATGCCACAAGAAATACCCTTGGATACATCCCGTCAGGCTTTGTCACATTTTAGCCGATTCCATCCTCAGAACTCTATGAAGGTGTCTAGCAATACAATAATTTAAGGTCTAGCGACTGAATCCCAGGGTCGAAATACAGTGACCCCTTCTCATGTACAAAAGCCCGTGGGAGTTGAGCTGTCAAAGTCCAATAATCACTTGTGGCGAGGTTTACCTTCACAATTTCTTTCTGAGCAAGATTTGCCACCCTCTGCGCCACCTGATTTGAATGTGAGATTTCAGAATCTGGGAATGGAATCTTCATCAAAGGGGGTCTGTATTTTGTGATGTGGCAGCCAATTGCGAATACTTCGGCATTCAATCCGTTTTCAGAGTACATGCGGTGGATTTACTCCAGATTATCAAGATCCTTTCCTAATTTCTTACCACTAGCAGTTCCACAAAGACAGGGAACAACGCATCAGCAGTTATCTCCAACACATCCACAAAGAATCCGAATAGCGCATCCAACAGTTATCTATTATGCCAGCTACGTAACCATTTGTCTCCTATTTATTTGTAAAAAAACCTTGTCACCCCAAAATATGGGCTAGGATCGTGTGAGATATTTTCAATCATTTAGTGTATAAATAAATCCTCAAAGAGAGTATTGAGGGCAGATTCCATTACTTTGCTGTAACATTGAAACTTTCAGAATAAAAGCGCTTGGAGAAATTTTTCGTGGCTCAGCTGGATGATGATTTAAAGCACTGGACTTGTTGCAGGATTCATGTGTTGGACAACAGTTCAATAAGTTCTTCTACCCTTTGTCTTAAATTTTATATTAGTCTATAATACCATCATATCCATTTCTGAATAATTTTCATAAGAGATTGAAACAGAATTTTTCTTAATTGTACTCTGTTTTCAAATGTTATTATTCTTGATGTTTTCTTCTAAATTAGTTATAAGAATGAATTCTTAAATGCTCTTGCTTTACTAATTTAAACACTGCTGATTACTATAACAAAGGATTCTTCATTGCTCTTTGTTTGTAGTCATCTCATTTCTTTCTTTTGGACATGGTGAAAGACTCTTAGCTGCCTTTCATCCCTTCAAAATCATCCCATCCAGTTTAAATTTTAAGGATTGTTCTCTGTCTAGCTATCTTGCCCTGTAATACCATCTTGTGCTTAGAATAGAAATCCAGTAAATCCATCCTTTGACTCCATAGCCCAATGGACTAAAAGCTCTCAATATTGCCCTTAGTTTGTGGATTCCACCATTTTCCCAAAACAAACTCTTGAATCTATAACTAGCCTAAAACCTTCCAAGAACAAAGATAAATCATAAAGAGAGAGCCCTCTCTGGATGCAGATTGGCTAGATTATGCATCTAAAAGGTTGGTTTGTGGTTACCTTGGGTATACTTTCCTCTTACACAACTTCTAGGAAAACCTGAGTGATAACAGGTGACACAGAGCCAGTAAGGGCTCACGCAGGGCCATGCAGAGGCAACCAAGTGTTGCATAGAGCACCAAAGGGGCCAGCGTAGCTAACGCAGAGGGCTAAAGGGTTGTCGCAGGGCCTCCTGGGGCTGACTTAGGCCTAGAAAGGCTGACACAAGGCCAGCGTGAGACAGAGAGTGGCTAACACAGTCCAGTTTGGGCAGACGCTGGGGTTGTAGAACAGTTTTGTGTTGAGGAGCTGCCGGAAGGATTTTCCAGGGTTTTAGCTAGGATATTTCTCTAAAATTGTGAGGTATAGATGATAAGGAAATTCTTTATTGGGTAGGCTAGTTTCGGAACCCAAATTGTACTCTGATATTGCTTAATAAGAAAACCCTTAGATCGCTGCACTGGTTTTCCCACATTGGGTTTTTCCGGGGACATTGGTCCAAAAATAATGGTGTCATGTGGTGTTTTTGTTCTAGTTTCTTTTAGTTGTTGATTTGTAAAATGTTGAGCATGCACTAGTGTTTATTTTCAGTATTTACTTTGTAAATAACTTGTCAAATAAAAATAACAAGTAGGTAGGAATAAATCAAAAAAAGTGCATGAAGGGTTTCTAAACTAAGTAAACATAGAAACTTCAACAATGAGGAGGAAATTGAAGGAAAATAATGTAAAATGAAGAAAATAGATGCCTTATTAATAAAAAGGCTTATGAGGATCAGTTGGCAAGATTTTTCTCAGACTTTTATCAATTCACTTATGGCTCTCATTTTATTCTCTCTCTCATACTCTTGGACACTTAGAATTTTCTTGGAGCACTCTTGGAGGAGTGTGGCATACATTGGATTTGGAGAAAACGGGAAAAGAAAAGTAGGAAAGTTCACAAGGAAAATGGGATTAGAAGCTACAATTGGATAACTTTGCAGGTATCGATTTGCATATATGGTTTCTTTACTATATTTGGAATGCATGGCATATGCATGTGGTTTATTGGTCATGATTTGTCATTGGCATGAAAGATTGCCTATATTGACAATGGTTTTGCCTAGCCTTGCCATTTCCTGGATAGTCGTTGTGTTATGGGAGTATTTTTCTTTTGTTTTATGGTTGGTTCTCATGTTCCCTTGACTGTGGGTTGAGTTATTAGTTCTTGGAGCCTTGGTTAGAAAAATGCTCTAGGGCCTTTTAACAACTTGGGTTGCATTACTAGTCCTGGAGCCTTGGTTGGACAAACACTCTAGAGCACTTGGTGGGTTGAGTTACTAGTCTTGGAGCCTTGGTTGGATAGACGCTTTAGAGCCCTTGGTGGGTTGAGTTATTAGTCCTGGAGCCTTGGTTAGAAAAATGCTCTAGAACCCTTGGTGAGTTGAGTTACTACTCCTAGATCCTTGGTTAGATAAATGCTCTGGAGCCCTTGGTGGGTTGAGTTACTAGTCCTAGAGCCTTGGTTGGACAAACGCTCTAGAGCCCGATAATAGTTGTGGGTTGAGTTACTAGTCCTAGTGCCTTGGTTGGATCAAATGCTTTGGAGCCATGGACAAATTGGGTAGAGACCGATCTGGTGATGGTTAGTGATGTTCGACTGTGAGGTGGAATCACTGGTTGAGGGCTGAGGTGGTTTGACCTCTGGAAGCCTTGGTTTGATTTTTATGGATTTGTTCTATGAAATCCCACATTCATGCTTATAATATGACACGAGGGTGATTGGATGAAGAGTGATTTGGTTCAACCAATCTATGGT
Organism: Pinus taeda; assembly: GCA_000404065.3. Lineage (NCBI taxonomy): Eukaryota > Viridiplantae > Streptophyta > Pinopsida > Pinales > Pinaceae > Pinus > Pinus taeda. Next base: position 40,712 of record APFE030283362.1, on the reverse strand, counting down.
TAGGTGGAACATGGAAGTCCCAAACCTGGTTGGACTTTGCACTAATGACTAAGATCTTCTTCTACTTGGTATTCTATGGGTAAATATACTTGTTTATATGTGGTTATATGGTTGTTATATCCTTGATATTTCTATTGGTTATATGATGGTTATGAATGATTTTTATTACAGTGATAATGTATGGCTCTCATCATGTGTTGGTTAACCATTGAATGTATAATTAATGTATGGCTTAAGAGACGGTAATGCATTTATTGTGATGAGGAACCAATGCTTCTTAGTGATTCTCATATAAGTGTGAGATCCCTATGCTTAGATCTATTGTTTAAACCTATAGATTGAATATTTGTGACATGTTTGATGAAATTAATGTCATGGTTGGGATTGGTTAGGTCAAGTCCTTGATAAATTTTTGTGTTAGAGGCTTTGCCTTGGTGTCATTCATTGTCTCAGAAATCCTCATCAAGTTCTGGGTAGTGGTTGGAGACTAGACTTGAAAACGTGGCTTAAATCACAAAGTCTCTGGCACATAAATGGCTGAAAAAGACTATAGCTTTTCCCTTGCAAGCATTGTGGGAGTGACTATAGGGTTTCAGTCACATGCATGCCTTGTTATGGGATCAATTAGCTCTTTAGGGTCCTGTAGCACCTTAGGGAGGTCCGTAAAGTGTTGGTTAATTAGTTCCACTTCCTTAACTGCAATTAGGGAGTTGAATCATATCATAGAAACTTTTCATCACATGTTTACCCTGGTTGGCCTGTTACTTGGGTAGATGTGGGAAGAGGGTGTTATAGTGTAAATGGGGGGGTGAAAATTATTGTAGATAATGTTTATTATTTTGAAGGATGAAAATCCTCAATGGGGAGCAATAATCCAAGTGGCTCCAGCAAACCTAAAAAATAAAAGTGCTCAAAAGTTTATGAAACCAACACCAAGTCCTAGAGCTCGACGAGATCTTTAAAATGATGTAAATGATACCTTAATCCAAGCCATTATGAGAAAGTTATTGTAGTTTGAAGTTTGTACCAAATAATAGAAAAAAAGTCAAAGTCAAATCCAACCTTATGCCACGTGGCAAGCCATACATATGACACGTGGAAACCAAGTCAAGAATCCTAGTGGGATCCACAGAGCTAAGGTGGCATCCCAATCAGCAAACCAGGTGGACCTACAAGTAGGTGATGTGGCAACACCACAAGTCAACACATGGAAAATAAGTAGCATATGATGTGGACCAATGAGAGATGGCCACATGGACCAATCACATGGTGCCACATGGCAATTCAAATTAGGCCCAAATGGTATTGGCATGGTGAAATCTCCATTTTTGTCTTATTCTCATGGTTTTGGGAGTCATTACAATATGGACATACAATTTCCATATATTATATGGTTTGAAAAATATATTAAAACCAAAATTTGGCTTTAAAACCATATTAAAGAAAAACTGGGAGTCCACAGATTTCGAACTTGTTGTAGCTACTAGAACCATCCTCCAAAATTTTTCCATAGCTTCGTTTTGGAGCCTCCCTACCAACCATCCTTAGCAGCATGTCTTGCACTACCCGATTACTTATGATTTTAGTTGAGTTTCTTTGGAATAACAACTTGTGTTTGCTAATTTGTATGTCTCTCACCCGCAAGCTTCCATCCTGTGACTTGGTCTCAAATCGGTTCTTATGCTGACTTGGAAAACTACGAAGTGCTGGAGGGCAACCAACCTTACTCTTCAGAATTATGTAGTTCATCCCGGCAGCTAGCACTGCTCTCCAGAATTGTGTAAAGCAGGTAGGCTGCCTTCCCCAAGAAAATTGTGCAGAGAAGCCCATCACCAGGCTTGCTCTCAGAATTTGCACAGTTTTAGCTGGCAGCCCTAGCTTTAGTCTAGAAATTGTGTAGAGCTTGAGGGGCATCCAGAGCCACTTAGTTTAGAAACTATGGAAATGCCATTCCATGGCTTGCTAACCATTGCATATGCTCATAGGTTTACTAATTCTCTCCAGGACTATGCAATCTTGCCTTGCATGCATGTGTAGTTTTTCCTGAAAAAAGAAACAATAAAAAAGAAAAAAAGCATCCCTAGATTATAGGGATCTATTTTTAGCAACTAGGGGTTACATGCAAATTCCATTTTAGAAACCTCTTGCCAAGTGTCACTTTTTCCTAAAATCATGGCATCCGCATCATACGCCTAGATCTTGACAAAACTATTTATTTTTACACCTCATAGCTCATTTTTCACTTTCAATCTTGGAGCTCTAGCATTCCCAATGCATATAGGAACTTTTAGCACACTCATCGCAGTTTTTTCCGAGTAAGTCTGTTTTTCATATCTTTTGCTACTTTTCTGTTGATTTTTATATTTCGGTTTTTGTGGATGTTGTTTTATTGGTTTTATTGAACTACTGCTATCATTTCAATGCATTTTAGCATGTAGAAGCATTGTTTTGACTTTTTCATTGCATTTTCTTGCTCTCGCATGCATGACACTGTTTCTACACTAATGATCGTCATTGTGGCTAATCGCTTCACACACTTCATTGCTTTCCCTCTTTATTGAATCCTACATTGACTATACTCACATGCATGTTCATCACTCATGTCTGCATCAACTTCACACATGCTTTCAATCCTTAATGATTTTTAGTCGCCCGTCGATAGGTCCGAGTTGCCTTAGCCCAGACCTTGCCTTGCTTGGCATTCACTATGCATTTCTGGGATGGAAGGCCTTGCCTTTCCCCTAGAAAATGCATAGATTCTACCTCACACTAGCCTCCCAGGTTGTGCTCTGCGCAGTTTTGAGAGGAAGTGCCTCAGTTGGCCATGGGATTGCAGAGTGCAATTTCCTGGGCAACAGTCATGCTGACTGAAACTATACATTACGTGGTTTTGGTCCTCCATAGACCAAGCTAGACTATTCTCTGCATAGTTTCATTAGTTAGTCAACTCATTGGTATCCTGGATTGTGCTTTTCACAGTTTTAGTAGTCATTCTCCCAGCCTCTCCCAAAGAAATTTGCACAATTTTCCCAGTCAGTCAGTTAGGTGTGTTGCATGTCAGTACTCAAGTTGATTTTGGTTTTCAACTGACATTTCACTTGCCACGAGCATTTGTCTGTCTCTAGGTATCACAGGTGTTCACCAATCTCTCAGCAATACATGTACAATGGCTTCCAAGAGAACAGGGTCAAAGGACATCATAGAGATCACAACTGGATATGTGATCGAGAAAGTGTCTATGAGCTTGCCCATCTATGAAGATAATAAGCTATTCATAGACAACGAGATCAAGATCACATGGAAAAACATCAATGACATATTTTTAGGCACCTTTGATGATAATCTGGAGGATTGCAAAGTCTATGTCAACATACACAAGTCTAGATTGTACCACGTTGCAAGCAAATATTTTGCATTTCCATGCGTGAACATGATCCACTGGATTGTCTCACACACGGATCCAGAGAAAATGGTGCTGAGCAGTGCCAGTGAAACAAAAATTTCTATCTTTAGGGTAGAAAGATTTCAGTAGATGTATCACTTGCCGCAACTAGTGAACAAAATGGATGTAATCTTCACCAATCCCAGCAGCAGTGCAAACTCAAGAGACATCTTGAAGAGCTGGGTAAGAGAGCCATCTAAGTTCAGGATGAAACCCAACCAGGTATACAAGACAAAGACACTGCAAAAGGCTTATTAGTTCTTGGTCATCTTCACATGCCACTTGTATGGCCAAAAGAGTATAGAAACCTTCCCGCAGAGTTGGGTGATTGTGTTGGATCAGTGGGTGAACGAAGGAAGACCTTTCAATTGGTCCGAAATGTTGGCTCTCCAACTGAAGGGGTAAGTAACAAATTCTCGGAATCCTCCCAAGGGCTAGAAAGAAAAGATCTTCATGTCCACTTAAATTCTTGATGAAATCTGTGCCCGTCAACAATTCCCTAGCTTGGGTTGGGGATGGACACCTTCGAAAACCTCTGTGCACATCTATTGCAGTTTTTTCTCCGAGTGCAGCTTCCATAGAGTTATACTAGAACTATCAAACCACTTTGTGACCTTGGTTTACAAGATTATCTTTGAGCAAGATCCACCTTGCATGTCAAGGGCAGTGATGTAGGCATTGGTTAAAATAGAAGATTGGTACGCCTCACCCCCGGGAACCTTCATCCGGATGTACAATGCGAAGAAGGCTCTGCATGTGTTACCAAAGTTTTCCATGGACACGATAGTCATGCAAGAGGCTGCATACCACATCTCGATAGGTTGTCAGCAAAACTTCATAGGAAGAAGAAGGCACCTTGGCCCACTCTTCCTTTGCAGATCTAGTTGTATGAGATCCAGAGTCTCAAGCATGCTGAGGCCAAGACAGAGGAATTCAAGAGGTTCACTGTTGGCACTAGAAGTTTCAATCCATATGACCTGCATTTCTTAGTGAAGGAACACTGTGTGAGAAAGTATCATCCTTGGATCCATGGGGCATATCATTGGCTAGAGGAAGACACATGGAGATACTGTTATAACTCCTTAAGGTTCAATGAACTAGTCAGAGTGGTTGTAGAATGGTTAGCATCACACAAGGAAACAACACTTGATAGGGTTGCAACTACAACAACAACAGAGAGCAGCAGACCTACACTGGAAAAAGGCAAAAGGAAGATTACCGACAGTGCAGAGGTGCAACAAAGCTCAAGTTCAAAGAAGATCCACTTGTAGAAAGATAAGCTTTGTTGATTGAAGCAAAGAAGCGACAACACAACAGAAGGATTGCAAAAAAACAAAGGGAGAAGCATAAACCAGAACAAGGAGAGAAGAAGAATAAGAGTTGCATAGAAGGGAGAAGGAAGCGCAATAGGAATAGGAACAACAAGAAGCATAGTGTGTAGACATTGATGAAACTGCAAAAATACAGGTTATTGAATCAAAAAAACTGGCAGATATCAAATATGGTAATCTGTCACAGGAGCAGTACTTTGCTCAGGAGATTGAACAAATGTTGGAGAAGATAGGCACCAATTTGGTTTAGATGGAGTAGGATCAGGATACAGACCTCATGCCCAAAGACCTAGAGGTCACTCCACCAACTTCACCAGATTCGAGAGCAGAGCAAGTCCCAAGTGATCAAGGAGACACTGAAATCCTTGAGGAAAATCTGGAAGAAGATGTGCACAACATATCCTTTGACGAGTCATAACACAGAGTTGTGCAGTCGTGCAGAGTGCCCACTCTAGATGACCATGCATCTCCTACAAATTTTTGAGAACGAGTGATCATGTTCAATGTGCACAGACATCCAGTTGCATTGGCACGATGCTACAAAGGCATATGTTGAAGCCACCAGCTCAAGTGTGAGATTCTTGATAGCTGAGAACGAGCGCACGAATAAGGAATTTCAAGTGGCTAAGCAGAGAGAAGAGCAAGCTACAACATCCACCAAAGCAGAGTGGAGGAAAGTGATACTTGATGTAGTATCATCTCTTGAGACAGTCATGCGGAAGCTGTACCTCTGGTTCATTGCCATGCATAATTAAGTTGTCCATCTTAATGGTTGGCAGCAGTGCTGTTCTAGGAGAGCACGCATCTTGACAAACATACACACCATTGTTAATCACATGTAGATATGGACAATGAGGTACAAGGGAACCCTGTTGTACTTGTCAAAGTTGGTGAAGCCAAAGGCAGTGGAGTTGAAAGCACGCATTCGGAGTCAGATCCAGAATTATGAGGAAGTCCCACTGCTCATCACCAGCTTACAGGCTTCATATGCATGTGTGTTCAGGAGCATGGATGTCATTATGTGCACACATGCTATCCCATCCATTAGCACACTCACCGAGGTGAAAGTAAAGAACCAAGTCCGACTGGAGCTAGACATGTGCTTCGAGCAGTTGAAGCACATAGCTATTAGTGTAGATTTGTAGATGAGTGTAGAAACTATGCACAAGTATGTCGTTGGTCTAGGTGCTCAAGACCATGATGCACATGCTACATGACGAGTTGGACAGAAGTGCCAGATCAGTGTATCTGGATGCTACAGAGTCAAGAGTTTTCTTTCGGAAGGATTTCATCATGAAGTACGCAGACACCATAGTAGACTACCAAGCTTGGCATCAGTTTGCCAACAATGATCACCAAGAGGATGTCAACAAGTTAGTCTTTCCACAACTATCCGAGTCTTAGTGATGTCTTGTATGGTTTACTCAAGCCCATTTTTGTCCCACATGGGTACATGTGTATACTATATTGTAAACATGTTGTAAAGTGAAAGACCAAGTGTTAATAGTTGAATGTAAACAATCATGTGTAATTTGAAGAGTCACGAGAGTAACTCAAGAGTCACAAAGGAGAATGTCAAGGATCACCCCACCATTTGCTATAAATAGAACTTGATATCACATTGTACGAGCTTTTGGGAGCCAAGCTTCTGATAGGTATAACCTAGAGAAAGCTTGGAGTGTATTGTAATGAGCCTTGGCTTCTCCATAGTGCAGAGTGAGTACATCTCTTTGGAGGAGTAGGCGGAAGTGACTATAATGTTCCACTATTCGGGCTAGTGGTTGTCATGTTTGTATGTATGATTGGATCTTTCAATCTTTTAATATAAGAGAGCTAACATAGTTCATGCATGTATTGTTATTGTAGTTTGACTATTTTGGTTACTCTAACAATGTATGTATTTGTAACTTACACATGTATGTATGGAATATTCCATATATGTTTGTATGAATCTTATGGAATTGTGTTGTTGGTTTAACTCATCACTTTGGATTGTCAACTATTCTTCTTTCCATATTGTGATGTCTTCCAGCTCGTGTGTTCCCTTTCAAGCTATGTACTATTACAGGTTTCTAAGGGACACACTCCTCTCCCCTTTCATGTGTTAGAGCCTTTCCATGCATTTTCCCTAACTTGCTATAAGGTCACATCCTTTCTTCCAACATAGACATCTTGCTTACCTCTTCGTGCGTTCACAGTCAACGTGATGTTGTACTACTCATTGCTGGGACTCCTACTCCAAATAGTGTGAGGTCTAGTTGGGACTTCTTACCAGGGAGATCCCGTGACATTTTGGTGGGTCCAACACCGTCAACATTTTTGGTGCTAGAAGGAGGGCTAGATGACAAGATGAATCCTCACAATCTATTTTAAATCTTCACACATCTATCATGGAGTTTGTTACAGTTCACCCTTCGAAATGTTTGTCCAATGGATATATCTTTGAAGTTGAGAGGGAGTTCTGGGATGACTTGTCACAAACCACGCATGATGGTGAAGGTGAAGTAGCCTGGCCTAAGCACTTAGATGACTTCCATGCACTCATGGAGAGCTTGGAAGATCTGAATGAAACTATGGCTTGTACATTTTTGTCACAGACACTTGATGACTACCCATTGTTTTGGTGTAGCATGCTACCTCATAACTCTGTGCACTCATTCAAACAATTCAATGATAAAATAGAATTTGTTTTTCACCATTTTGATCGTGAAGCACTTAATAAGAAAACTTTACAACAATGGAAGGCCCCGCATGAATTTGTAATGGAATTTTGGGATCGCTTCTAGCCTCTCCCTTGGGAGGCTCCGAAAATTAAGATGCCTTTTCCATACCTTATTGAAAGATTCAAATATGTATGTTCCATATCATTCAAACCCCTCTCATCATACTTCGGTGATGGAGCTCTGCAATATTAGGCGGACACAGTTGTTGTCACAAGTGATTGTCTGCCTTCCTCTCATCAAACAACTCCACCCTCGTAGTTTGATGTGTGAGAGTGTGCACAAAAGTCTGTTCAACTGTCACCTCCCCCCATCCCACCTACTTTCAACTTCTACGCAGATTTGGTTGGGAAGCCCATGGGTTGTCATATGCACTTGTTACCTCAACCTCTATCCTCACCGATCCTTCAGATTGTACTATCTTGTGTTCTTTCATTCTGGACTCCACACTTGTTGTGAATGGGGATCAAGCTATCAATGGAGTTTATGTTGCACAACCTACCTGCACTGTCATTTACGACGAGTATGACTGGGAATCTGAACATGAACATGTGGTGAAGGATGACCTCCTTTTATCCACACCTCCTCCTCTTTTTCTCGACATCTTTGGTGATTTTGTCATTTCTGATTTTCCTTATGAAAATTTCTACCCAAATTCATCTACTTTCGATCATTTACAGAACACACTCGATGTCAGTCCATCATTTGATAACACAGAGGACAAATATTTCATTGAGAATCCACTCGATTTTGCATCTACTTTTTCTGGAAACACAGAGGGTGAACATTCTTTCTTCTCATCTACCCCTTTGTATGATTCATTAGATCATGAGGATGCCGATGAACTCACTAATTTTTCTGATCATAGCTGTCATGATCTCTTTACTCCTATATTTGATCATGATGTTGATTCAATTGTTGTTGATTTTTAAAATCCACCCGTTTATAATGATCTATCTGTCGATGAATTCAAAACTGTATAGGTTGTCGAGGCACTTTAGCCCGAGCTGATGGTTATGTCAAGTCCTCATTGTCTTGAGGTTAGTTTCACTTATGATCAGGAAATTGTTGAACCACCCAAGGCTCCTCATCGCTCATCTGGATGTATTGAAGATCAATCCAATAAACAAATTTCACTTCCTCCACCTGAATCACTTGATCCTATAGCTCATGCATTGGAGGAATCATACACAAAAAGCACACTTGCAAAGTGCAATTTGTCTCCCTTTCTCATGTTTTCTTGTCTGTCACAGTCAAAAGGGTGTGCATGCTTATCATCTACACACAATGCGTCACAACACCATGTTAAGTCTGCATAATGCTTATCTTGTGCTTTCATTCTTTTCTTTTTTATGGACACATTTAATTTTAGAGTGTGTTTGTCTTCATTGTTATATCTTTCATGTTTGCTGGTTCACATAAAAATCCTTTCCATGAACCATGCCTTCATCAACATGGGTCAACCAATGCACCAGTGGCTGCATTGGAAATATCACTTCACATGATCAGGCCCATGCACCATTAGCTTAGGAGTAGGAGTAGTGTTTGCTTTGTGTCTTGTTTTCTTGCATGCATGTTTGCCTTTTTACTTTGTTTGTTTGTTTTCTTGTTTTCTCTTCTTACTTTCTTTGATTTTTCATTTTCTTCTACTCTTTTCTTTATTGTTTCATTTTCTTTCTTACATTCGTAGGTTAGTTTCGCATGAAACCATGTGCGACTCTTAAGACAAGCAGGGTAAAGTACAAGAGGACTTGTACTGCTATTAGCACTTGGTTATTTGTCGTCTTCTCTCTTTTTTCATAACTTTTTGTCTTCAGCCAATGACACACCAATGGAAAATACATTATGTTTGAAGTGAGTCTTAGTGAAAATACAACACTTGCACTCTAACTAGTACCACCTACTCTAGTCGGTTGGTTTTGGGTTAACCCTTGTAAAATCAGTAAAATTAGAGTAAGATGAGGTGGAAAACCTTAACAAGTATGCCAGAAGTATATATAACATACTTCTCTGAAGGAACAACATATTCTACTCTCAATAAGTTGGGATCCCTTTTCTGCCTCTGAAATAAATAAGTGCATATGCACAGTTCTTTGAAAATGAAAGAAAAAATTAAAAAAAGTGATAAATGATAAATGAATAAGGAGAAAGAAGAGAAAGGCTTCTTGTGCAGAAAGGTGATGCAAGTAACTCCACAGGGGTACTAACTAGGCTTGTTGGCAGCAGAGCGATGCTTGTGTTCCTGTGTGACTCTGCTGAGGCACTGTCTAGGCCTGCTCATAGCGGAGCAAGACCAAAGATGAAACTTAAACTCTGACAAATATATTACTCATGCACCAATATAACCCTCATCCCAAATCAAAATAAATAAGTTGAATTGGCTTAGAATGTGCGTTGACCGATCAAGAGAATGTCAAGTGCTACATCTTTCACACAAGCTAGTGCGGAAATCACGATGATTGAAGAATCGAGCAATACTTCCGGAGGAGTTAGACCTGCTTTTCATGAAACAAGGTCCATTTAGAGAGTTGGAGTTCTACTAGTGTGTCGCCAATGTTGTAGCGGCTACAACCATCCTCCAAAATTTTTCCTTACCTTCATTTTGGAGGTTCTCTACCAACCATCCTTAGCAGCATGTCTTGCACTGCCCAAGTGCTTATGATTTTAGTCATGTTTCTTTGGCATAAAAACTTGTGTTCTCTAACTTGTTTGTCTTTCACTCGCAAGTTTATCTCTTGTGACTTGGTCTCAAATGGGTTCTTGTGATGACTTGGAAAACTGCATAGCATTGGAGGGGAACTAGTCTTTCTCTCTGAAATTACGCATTACATCCCATCAGCCACCAGTACTCTCCATAATTGTGCAGAGCAGGCAGGTAGCCTTCCCCAAGTAAATTGCGTAGAGTAGCCCATCATCAAGCTTGCTCTCAGAATTTTCATAGTTTTGGCTAAAAACCTTGGCTTTAGTCCATAAATTTCATAGAGCTTGAGGGGCAACCAAAGCCACTCAGCCCAGAAACTACACAAAATTCATCCCATGGCTTGTTGACCCTTGCATGTGCTCATAGGTTGATTGGTTCAATCCAGGACTATGCAATCTTTCCTTGCATGCATGGTCAATTTTTCTCGAAAAAGAAAAAATAATCCCTAGATTTTAGGGATCTATTTTTAGCAGATGGGGGTTACATGCAGAATCTGTTTTAGAAACATCCCACCAATTGTGGCTTTTTCCTAGAATCGTGGCATACACGTCATAAGCCTCGATCTTGTCAAAACTATTTATTTGGTGCCTCACAACTCATTCTTCACTTTCGATCTTGGAGCTTTGGCATTCCTAACACATATAGGAACCTTTGACACACTCATCGTAGCGTTTTTCAGGTAAGTCTGCTTTTCATGTCTTTTGCTGCTTTTCTATTGCTTTTTACATTTCGGTTTGTGTGAATGTTCTTTTCTTGGTTTTATTGAACACTTGTTGTCGTTTCAATGGATGTTAGCTTTTAGAAGTGTTGTTTTGAGTTTTGCATTGCATTCCCTTGTTGTCGTGTGCATGACACTATTTCTGAACTTAGAACGATCGTCATTGCGGCGACTTGCTTCACACACTTCATTATTTTCCCATTTTACTGAATCTTGCATTGACTATAATCTGATGCATGTTCATCACTCATGTCTACACCAACTCTGCACATGCTTTCAATCTTTACTGATTTTAAGTAGCCCATTGGTAGGTCTGAGCTGCCTTGGCCTAGACCTTGCCTTGCCCAGCTTGCACTGCACATTTATGGGATGGAAGGCCTTGCCTTACTTGCAAGAATTGTGCAAAGCCTGCCTCACACTATCCTCCTAGGCTATGCTCTACGCAGTTTTGAGAGGTAGTGCCTCAGTTGGCCCTATTGTCTAGGTAAATCCTCTATGCAGACATAGACGATCCCTCTAGCCTAATGAGTGGATCTAAAAAATAAAGTGACAATCTACTAGACACTTTCCCAAGATGCAATTGAAAAGAGATACGAAGAAGATGGCCTACCTCATTCTGATGCTATATCGATCTCCTTTGCTGAAGACCTTGAATCATTCGCGTCACGGGCTCGTTCCTACTACTCTCAACATTTATGCACCTGCACAAGAGATCAAAACACAATAAGCAATGCAAATACAAGTAGTATATTCAAAATAAACCTACTTAACTGATCAAGGAATGTTAAGCTAAATGATACATGAACATACACATTTAGGGAAAATGAACCAACAATTGTATATTAATAGAAAATAAGGGGAAGTATACAACCGAGCCTTGATGTTGATAGGTTCTCCTTGAATGAATATCCAAGTCTAAGCTAAGCTATCCGAGCACTCCTCCAAGCTAAATGAATAACATATAGGCATAATCTTAGTGTAAGGGTGCAAATAGGCATAGACCAACCATAGGATTAGCCCCTCATCTCAAGGAGGTAGCTCATAGGGATAAGACCAAGAGGCCAAGTTGGGAGAATTCGACCTCATCTATGCCAAACAACCTCTAGCTCACTGCTCTGGAAGCTTCTAGATCACAAAGCTTCTCATCCTATTTGGGAAAATTGTCTTTTTGGGGATCATTGCAGGTACACAAGTGAACGGAGCGATTCCGTCATGGGTCAAACGTGATACAACATGCAAACATCACAATTTTTAACTTCATAAGAGTGATGAGTCTCAAAATTAGGATTTAGAGCTATTTCCTCAGGGGAAAGATCAAGGCATTTTCAAATCAATGTTTTAGGAAGGATATGAGCTGCATATATGAGTAAGTACATTGCATGATGGTCATGTTTCAGGCACTTCGGGATATGTCAAAAGGAAGTGCAGGAGGTGTGACAAAATACTGTGTAACATATGCCCCCTAAAGCATGAATTCAGAACGAGGAGTGATGACTGAGATGCTTTACGAGATCTCATAAGGACGAGGACAAACACTACCAGGAGAACTTCAAATAAAGGATGTATATACATGTACATATATATGATATCGTGAATCCATGGTATGGACACAACCATTTGGATGATAATGACTATATGGAAAGATCCATGGTATGGGCACAACCATCCAAATTAGAAGGATCATCTGTGGATCTAAGATCCAAGGTATGGTCGCAACCATTCGATATAAAAGGATCATCATAAATGTAAAGTCCCATGGTATGGTCACTACCATCCATATAGCAGAAACATGCATACAATCATGAATAACATATAACTCCACGCAACCTGAGTCAAATTAGACAAGACTTAGGGTCTTGTGCTCCATCCCGACCTGATCAAAGTATGAATTCTAACATACAAATAAATGTGTTGAATTCAAACATGCAAGAAAACCACCTGATTACTGGCCAATGATGCAGACTATTAACAGGTACAAGAATGACAATGGCTCTCAAGGTATGACAGTACAATCCGTAGATGTGAGAATGAAATTGAAGTCAAACACTTGTGGAATCATCCGATTGAAGGCCAATGATGAAGACCTGTCGTTGGATGCGAAGAACTTGCCACTAGGGCATGCAAGCTCTAAGGTACTGAAAGGGAGTTTCTAAGTCAGCTTCCTAGATAATGAGCTGAAGTCGACAGGAAATGACTTGTCGAATCAAGGCAATGATGAGTCCCCCATCATCAAAACGAAACAAGGAATAAAGTGGAATGAAATGAATAAGATCCAAGACTGTAACAATAGGTCAGATAATATATAGGTAAATAACTGAAGATAAGACTTCTCTTGAACACTAGAAACACGAATTCAGAGTGTGGTAGCATTTGACTCAACATAGGACTAAAGGTCATGATGAAAAAATTGAATAGTCAAATGAGAGGCAACAATGGATCACCCAGACCCAGGAGAACAAGTGACTGAGTGAGGATATCCCAAACCCAACAGGAGAGAAAATGAGTGTCATGTTCAAGAGAGACATGTTGCCTATACAAAGAATGTTTCATTTTCATCTCCCCCCCACTATTTCTAGCGAGTACCCCAATTATTTTTACCACAAGCTTGAAGGGGATACCATATGCTTTTCATGTAAGTTCATGCTTCGAATGAATCCATCCTAGCAAATTTTACGAGTCCTAGGAGGGAGAAACTTAGTCTCATCATGGTGACGAGTCTTTCGTTGTAAGATTTTAACAAGTCTGACATAAGAATAACTCGGTATCTTTTTCATATTTAGAGAATTTGAAAAAGAGATGAAAAAGAAAACTCCATCATGTCCCTTTTCATAATTTGTCCCTCAAACCTGAAAAGGTAGAAAAGAATATCCGAGAGAACCCCTTTACCATGTTGATCAAGGTGTACCTTTTCGTAAATAGTCAATCTCGGCCCAAAAAGGGGTAAATGTATATTGAGATGATGCCAATTCATTTCATTTAATGAGTTCTAAATAATAAGTAGTCGATGATATTTTTAGTTTTTGAGAGTCAGAAAAGGGCTTAAAGATGACTCTAGGGGGGTTCCTTTTTCATTTATTTTTTAACGAGTCCAAGAAAGAAATAAAACAACAACTCATAAGAATTAGTAAAAAATAATTGCTGTCCACTGAAAGCACCTGTAACTGCACAAAGAAATGCACCCATCAGTGATATCAAGAAATAATAATAAAATATTATTAAAATATTGACAAAAATGATTTCAAAACTTATAAATAACCAAAAGTAACATTATTTTTTACCCTTTTACCATAGTAAGTTTTGAAAGTGCATTTGTGCCCTAATTTGCTTGATTTTCAAGTGACCATTGTGGGAGATTTGGGGCGCCATTTAATGAACTGTTTGTAGCATGTAAGAGGTTTGTCCTTTCTCTTGCATTTTGTCACATTTTCATGCATTTTTAATGGAATTTTGTATGCTAAAAGGGAGGATTTGTAAATTTTTGAGTGTCGACGATCATCACGGGTATGGTCACCGAATTAATGATAATTTCCCTTGAGCTCAAATACGCCGGTGATGACATTGCTTTGTTTATACAAACAAGTGTGATGGCACCGAGGTGGAATTTTTTGAAGAAAAACCCCTTTTAAAGCAAAATTTCTTGATTTCAATCCACGAAAAAGGTTATAATTGGCGTTTAAATGATTCTTTGTAGGAGATCATGGTTCGGGAATGGAAAGAAAGAGGCCATGAGGTCGAATATCACCAAGCAACCCATAATCTAGAATGCATCAATGCCTTGAGAGATTGCAGGTTGCTGAAGTTCTTCAAGACCACAAGACTGAGGGCTCAGATGGAATTGCTGCCCTATTTGATCAGTCTTTGGGATGTGGATCAAGAGATCTTTAACATCAAAGGCCATGAATTGGAAATAGAAGAATCAGACATATATTTCATCACAGGATTGTCCCAAAGAGTAGAGAGAGTGCAACTCTTTGGATCTCACCCAGGTGGTGAGAGTACTAGCACTTTGATTAGGAGGCATTGCCCAGGTGCAGAGATGATGAGGGGTGTGAAGGTGAAGATTACCATAATCACCAACAACCTTCCTTTACGAACCATCCTATTCACCATAGCTCATGTATCTAGGACACAAACCCTGCATGGGAGTTCAAAATTCCAATTCCAGTATGGAGTTGAATGTTTGACTCCCATCATATTCAACTGGTGTGGTGGCCTTCTCGCGAATATGAAAAGACTGCTAACCAAAGGGACGCAAGGGAACCTGAGACAATTCGGGTTTGGCTCGATACTGGTTACTTTCTTTGTAGAGTGGGTGCCCCTATTCTGGTATCGGTGGGAAGAGGTAATAGATCCTGCCCCCCAAGATCCAAGGTTAGTGAGTGGAGTCAACTCATGCCTCGAGGAGAGACAGGTCAACATATGCACTACCCTCCATAGTTCTTTAGTTGGTTGCAATGCCAATTACTCGTGGTGGATGACTATGCGTTTTCTGTCACAAATTTTTGATGGGATCTAGAACTACCTCTACCACTGGGAGAACAATGGATTGATGCAGGTAAAGACTTATTTTTTGGATTTTTCCAAGTCTTATGATTTCTTTTGTCAAAGTGTAAATTGAGACGTGAATTATGATGAATGTGCATATGTAGGACCTGAAAGAGCACCTGGCATGTCACCAATAGCATGGCGGGCTACTCATCAGATAGTGGATGCTGACTATGAGGAAGGGGTGAACCCCTTAACTGAGATGGAGTGCAACCTAGAAGCAATTACTCAGGGAGTTCCAGAGTATGCTACTATAGATGAGGTGCCATTGCATTGGAAGAGATATGCAATGGGAGTATTTGTAAGACTGTGTTGGCTGTTAGGCAAAGTGATCAGAGCAGTCTTGTGCTACCATGTGCACCATGCAGGCCGATAACCTTTCTAGTTCTTTTACAAATTCTGTAGGCTTTGAAAGCCAAGTGTCTTAGAACACTTTTTTTTTGAGATTTTGATGTAAAAACTTTGACAAACTCAATATATATATATATACATGTTTTATTTCCTACTTATGTGTCTAGAATATGATCAGTTTTATAAATGATGCAAATGTCGATTAATAACATAATTGGCTAATGCATCTGTTAATGTATTCAAATTATGTGGAATGTATTGATATGTGATAAAATAAAATTTTATTTCTAGTAATTGAACATGTAGATACATACACAATATTTTTGGATTTATCACCGAATAATGATTGTTTAACTATAACACAACGAGATGTGAATCTAAATTGACAACTAAATCTCTAATGCTAAGAGAAACTGTTTCTGACGATAGTTCAATGAATGCACTATATTCAACAATATTGTTAGTTGTCCGACCGAGGCATATACCTTGTATGTCAATCAGCTCACCATCGGGGGCAAAGAATGCCTAATATGTGAAGGACAAAATCCGTGTGCTACGACAAGCACCATCAGAAAAACCAAGATAATGACTTGACGACATCTACAAATCGAGTGGAACACAAGGTAAGCAACAAAAACATGTCTGTAAAGCAAATAAACACACCAAAAATAAAATAAAAATGCACACTAATGAATTCATGCACTAATGTAAACAAAGTCATTACACGAACTTCACGCATAATACCTTTTCAAATACAACTCATTTCGGGGCTGTGACAATGCATGTCCTTTGTAATCAACTAGCTCATATGCACCTTTCTGCAAACACGTTTGACAATATATGGCCCATGCCACATAGGTTTGAACTTTCTAGTGCCTAACTTATCGTTAGCCTAATCATAAAGGAGGACTAGGTCACCTTCGGAAAAAGTATGAGGAGAAACAAATTGATCAAAATGAGCTTTGACACATTTTGTTTTGGGCTTCGATTACCACTGGGCTTAAATTACCATCGTGGAAATACGACGGGTCTCATCAAGCCTCTCAAGATAGAATAACCGCTCCTCTTCAGGTGAGGTGTTAGGAAGAAGTTCAACAACTAATTTGCGTGAAAGGATCTCGTATTCAATCAAAAGAGTTTCCTCTAAACCATAAACTAGATGGAATGGAGTGAATCCAGTGCTCGTCTTAGCAGAAGTTCAGTAAGCCTAGAGAGCTGAGAATAGCATCAAATCCCAGTCCTTTTTGTGCTTCCCAATTGTGTGTTGAAGCATAGTAATCAAAACTTTATTAATTGCTTCGACTTGGCCATTGACTTATGGATAGTAAGGAGTTGAGCTATCATGACGAAGACCCAACTGAGCAGTCAACTTTGCCATCATGTACTTATGAAAATGTGATCCATGGTCAGTTATAATGGCTTGAGGAACACCAAAATGCGCTATGATGTGGTTGAATAGGAATTGAGTAGCAGTAATACCATCAGCATTGTATGTGGGCATCGCCTTGGCCCATTTAGTGAAATAGTCAACAATGACGATAATATAGCCATGCCCCCCAGTCGAGTGAGAGTTACATGTCATGAAATCTATGCCCCATTTAGAAAATGGGCAATGATAACTACTGGGTGTAAAGGTGCTGGGGGGCGCACTGCTTGTGGTTAAAAATATGGCATTCATGGCATTTCTGAACAGGAAGAATACAATCCTTAAAGATAGAAGGCCAGAAATAACCGATGCAAAGGATTTTTTGAGTAGTGGCATAGCTAGACATATGACCACCACAGGCACCAGAGTGGAAGTCATTGAAAACTTGTTCAACCTCTTCAAGTGTTAGACATCAGCAAAGAACAGAGTCCACACCGACTCGGTATAATGTATCACCAAGAATGCCGAATGTGGTGTTAGTTGGATCGAGACAAATTAGATCGGAAGGTCTAGGTTTGAAGATAAACGATAATATCTCCATACCACGGGTCAAGAGTTTTGAGGAGAAATAGAGTTTCATCGAGAATCTGCTCAGTAAAATCAGTAGGAGTGCCTCCAAACAAAAGGGCACATATCAATTGAAAAAAAACAAGTGATTTCTTCGATTTGGTAGAAGTAAAATCCAAATCAAACTCTTGTAGGATAACAATCCACTTGGAGTATTTTCCCCCTAGTAACTGATGACTTAATATATAGGTCATGGGGTTGCAATTGGAGATGACAGTGGTTTTTCGTAGAAGGATATAATGACGAAATTTTTAAATAACATGGGTTACTGCCAAGGCAAGCTTCTCAAGGTGGGCATATCGAGACTCAGTGTAAAGAAGATTTTGGATTAAATAATAAACTACATGTTCATTGCCATTGTCATCATCTTGAACTAACACCATAGCAATGGTAGTACCAATTGCAACCAAGTATAGGAAATAATTGCGTCGGTAATTAGGGGGATGCAGTAAAGGAGCACTGATAAGCGTGTATTTTAAAACAATGAAGGATTTTTGGGCAAATTCATCCCAAACGAAAGGGATCCGCTTCTTAAGTATGTGAGTAAAACCCTTAGTGAGTTTAGTGTAATTAGGAACAAATCGACGAATAAAGTTAGCCTTTCATTGCAGGCTTTGCAGTTGCAACAATGAGGCGGGGGGGGGGGGGGGGGGCGGGGGGCGGGGTAAGTTTATGATGGCCTCAACTTTTAAAGGATTGATTCAAATACTTTCACGGGACACCACAAAACCAAAGAGTCAACCAAATTCAATGCAAAAAATTCACTTGTGCGAATTGAGACAAATATTATAATGTCGACATTACAGAAAGATGAATCTTAAGTGATCTGGATGGTCATAATGCTTAGCAGAATGGGCTAGTAAGTCGTCAAGGTAAGGTTGAACAATGTGTCGAATATCATGAAAATGATAAGTCATTTCTCTCTGGAAAGGAAGCTTCTTATAGGCAAAAGTGCCCCAGGGATAGATAAAGGCCATTTTATGTTGATCGACAAGTGAAATGTTGATCTGGTTGTAGCCAGAAAAACCATCCATGAACAAGAAAATCTCACTCCCATCACATTCATTGATGATCTGATCGATAAACAAAGTGGGATAATTGTCTTTTGGACATGCATGATTGATGTCACGATAATCAACAGAGACACATATCGTGCCTTGCTTTTTAGCAATGGGGACAATGTTGGACACCCAATCTGTCAATGGGATGGGATAGATAAAAACAACTTTTAAAGGATTTTCCACTTATGATTTAATAGCAACAACCTTTCGAGGATGCAGAGGGTGAAGTTGTTGGCGAACAGGCTTGGCACCAGGATAACTTGGTATTTCATGCATCATTATTTCTGGATCAATACCAAGCATTTCCATGTATGACCATGCGAAGACATCTCAAAATTATTGGAAAAGTTGATTGTAAACCCTGATCTCATCAGGAGAACAAGAGACCCCAATATGAAATTTCTTGACAATTCCAGGTTTAATGGAAATGTCAAGACTTAAAGGCATAGAATCGCCAAATGAATCAATTTGATCTGGGGTAGGAATAATCCAAGGATCCATAGAAACTGAGATCATATTAATTGAAGTAACATTTGGAGGTGGGAGAGTAAAAGCACCCATTAAAGTAGAGTCTTTGAAAATACCTGCCCCACACTCTCATAAGAAATCTTAGTATTTCCCACATAAGGGACATTGGCGTTTGATGAACCAGAAGAGAAAAATGACAGTTGGTCGACGGTGAAATTTTTTCCTTCGTGAGGAAAACGAAGCACCCAGAAAAAACAAGAAACCACACAAAACATAACATGGGTCCAACTTCGCCCGAGAAGAAGGTTGTAGTTGAGATTCTCATCTACAACTTCTACTTCTAGCTCAATAGTCTTTCCTTCCAATGTAATTGACAAGTTTGTGAGAATACCATATGGACATGAACCACTGCCATCAAAGGCCTCCAAAGTGTTTAGGGAATGGTTAACAGATGGAGAGCCAAGGGCCTTCCAACACGAAATGGACATGATGCAGGCGGAAGCACCCTCATTAACAATAGTTTTATGAATAGTCTTCCCTTTAATGAAAACCTACGTTAGAAAAGCAATCTCATGATGAAGACGAGGAACATGGTTTTCAAGATCAAAGGTAATTAAACTCAAATCGACAGGATCAATAGCACCTATAGTAGACAACAATGATTTCTGCTACGTTGGAAAAGTTTAGAGATACTCCAAATCAGACATCACTAAAGGTTCTTGAGCTAAATCATCAACAATATTATAATGTTGTGCAGATATAGCTTTTGGATTATAAGATGATTTCTAAAGTACACCTTTGGGAGGTGTTCAGATTACAGATTCACTGTTAGGGTGCTCAATATGGAGTGGACCAAAACTAGAACCAGTGGAATTAGAAGGTATATCGTGACTTATTTCTCCATTGTCTTCTTATACGAGGTTCAATATTCCTTTGTTCGAGTAGCAATCGAAATAGGTGATGAACCTTGCATCATGGAAACTTGGGAACCATAGGAGACAGAGGATTGCAGTTGATCTACCAACTATGTCTACTGAGATGGAAAAGGTTCTTTCAAATTAGCCAGAGTCCCTTTCAATAAGCGGTTAACTTTAGAACATCGGGGACAATCCTTGGTGTAATGATCTTCCTCACAAATGAGGTAAGGATATTTCGGCTTTCTCTTAGAGGCATCATAAACATATGATTTGGGTGGATCCTATTTCGAGGTATCGGTTTTAGCTTTACCTTTCCACCTTTTCTTACCTTTGAGGCCTTATCTTCTACGGTAGAGTGAGAAACATGTATCTTGGAGGTTTTACTAGGATTTGATGAATGTTTCGAAGGATTATTGGAACCAGAGTTTGAAACAGATTTATACTTCGAGGAAGCCTTTGTGGAAGTCTGAGACACAGAGCCAATTACACCATAAACAAGTGGTACATCAAGAGACTTTGAGGTTGCTAGATTCAAAGATGGTCTTGGAGCATCAGGCAACATCTCATATAATGTGCTAGATTGTGAATAGACTAAGTCTAGATACTAAGCACGGGAAATAGCTTTCTCTTTAGTAACACATCCACCCATAACTATATCATTAGCAATTTTGTTAACGAATGAGTTTGTGAACCATTCAGTCAACAACTCATCAAAAATCCCGAATTTAATGAGGTGACGTCGATGCCTCGATTCATGGATATGATGGGAAATGTGGGTTGCGGTATCTTGCTTAAGGGATGTGAGAAAATGAGTGCCAGTTTCATACTGAACCAGCAATTGGAAGTGGGCGAGGAAGGCCATAGCTAGAGAGTTAAAGTCAACATAGGTAGCTTGAGGAAACTCGATATATCATTTTGCCACCTATTAAGGTTCTATGAAAGAGGCACAGACAAATAGAATCATCAACATACGAATTTGAAGAGCAACATAAGTGATATGTCATCACATGGGCTTGTGGGTCCTCTTTAGAATTTCCTTTGAATTTAGGGAAATCGCTTGGAATTTTAGTTGGAACCGGAGGCCAGTAAGGCGAATGAGAAATATGATAATTTGTGAGCCTTAAAACATCAGGCATCTCCAACGTAGCCAAGAAAGGCAATTACATATTCAATGACATGTAGGGCCTTTAAGGGGACCCAAATTATAGGTTCCAACCTTGTTGGTAAGGAGTTTCCCCCCACAGTGGAGGATTTTGTGAATATAGGATTTGATCTTTCCCCCACTGAGGGTTACCTTGGCCATAAGGTGGATTTTTTCCAGGGTAGGTTTGATATTGACCTACCATAGGCCGTTGATAAGAATTATATGTGACATATAGATTGTAAGGTTGTTGAACCTATCGACCCTGAACCTAAAGAGATGTGCCTTGCTACTGCAGGGGTTGACCTTGGGTTTGCAAGGGCTGACCTTGTTGATACACATATGAAGCTTGCTGCTGCAAAGGTTGACCTTATTTCTCCAAAGGTTGGTCTTGCAAGGACAAAGGTTGAGTAGGCTGCTGAACAAACTGAGTCTGCTACTGCAAAGGCTGCTGAGACTACTGCAAAGGTTGCCCCTACTCCTGTAACAATTTTCCTTGCTACTGCAATGCTTTCCCTTGCTGCTACAAGGGTTTCCCTTGCTATTGCAAGGGTTTCCCTTGCTGCTAAAATGGTTACCCTTGCTGTTGCAAGGGTTTCCCTTGCTACTGCGAGGGTTGCTGGACAGTTCCTTGGGATATAACCTATGGGTATTGGTAATTTTCGAATTGAATCTAACCATATCCACCATGAATAATAGATTGACTAGGCTAGACATAAGCTCTTGCTTGAGTAATGTAAGATGGATTGAACAAAGCTTGCAAATTAGATGGGACATAAGCCCATTGGAGTGGAATCTGAGCCATATAAGGCTATTGATACTGGATTTTATGTAACTTGGATGGACCAAAAGGGTTAGGAATACCACTAGAAAAGGTTGATTAACTCTAACCATGTGATTTTGTAATCCACTCACATTGGTTTCACCTTACACAAGAGGAATATTCGGATTCCACCCCCAAGAAAGTGGCACATTCTATGAACTTAACAGAGGGGTAGAATAACTAACTGAAACCTGACCTGGAACAGTCAGTTGTACTGGAAGGGTCAGTTGAAATGATGATACAAGCTGTGATGGAATCGTAGGTTGAACAGGAATTGACATGAAAATAGTTTGTACAAAAGTTTGAGAGGTTGCGTTTGGAATGAACAGACCAAATGTAGGCATAACATTTGAAGACCAAATGGGATTTTGCTACAAGGACAAAGTACTGGGAGTACCTGAATATAACTGTGCTAAGGTTGTATAACCAGGTGGAAACATGGGTCCACTAGTTTCAAGAAGTGTGAGAGGTGGGACTCTTCCTATCAAAGGAAAACCTTCTGGAGAGAATTCATACCCTTGTTCATCATCGACATGAGGAGTATGGGTAGAAAAAACTTTCGAATGACCTGAAGAAGTGGTTGGGATTTAACCCTATAACTCCATAGACGGAAACAACTAGTGATGAGGAATTCGAGATGTGCGAGGAGATAACTCCAAAGGAATACTAGGCCAATCGTAAGGGTTGTAAGGACATTGAGGAGATATCATAATAGAATTGAATAATGGATTCAGTAGATGAATAACAAACCTTTGTAGACTCTCAGGGGTTTGTAGACTCTCAGGGTTCTGTGTAGGATTGTCTGGGGTCTTAGGATCAAATTCTTGAGGTGACCAGGAATTCGATGGAGGTGGATGAGAAGAAAGGGGTTGGATACTTGGAATAATCCCTAGTTCAAAACCTTGATCTTCAAGTGATTGAGGAATCTCGGGGTGAACTCCTTGGGAGGACCCTTCAGTATCAGAAAATGAAGGGGAACTGTGAGATGAACTCAATGGTTCTGCCACGGTGACTTCCTATTAGGAGCAGAAAAGGAAAGGGAATTCGTTGAGGGCTTATTAACAATCTTGAAATTAACAGGGAATTACTCAATATTGGTCCAAGAAGCAATTGCTTGGGTTTGACATGTTTTTCGTGGGCAATTATTTTTATAAACAAAAACTTTTCCTTTTCATATTTTAAGAGTCGAGAAAATCACTAAAAGGTGACTCTAGTTGCTTTCATTGGTTTAGAGAGCTTGAAAGGACAAGTGCTCGATGATCTTTTTAAATTTAAGGAGTCAGAAAAGATTGAAATGAAAGGAGTACCAAGTAACCGTGAACTGCAATATACAACTCAACAAATAAATTTACCAAGGAATTGAAATATGTGCAGGTAATCTCCACGAATGTTGTGTTTGGTGTATCACATTTACATGGCGGTAGACTCGGCTTCCTATGGATAAAGGTTTGCAACCTATAAGGGTCTCCTTTTATATACTCGATGGTATGGGGAGCACAAGTCTGTGCTAGCACTGTCTAATGCAAGAGCGAACAATAACTACTAAGTTTTTTAGACACCGGAACACGTCTCTAGCCTGGACCACTAAGTATGAATGTTAATGTTTCAAATGATCCTTAGATTGATTGATATATTTTAAAGTTAATCTTGAAATTGTGTTTCAATTTCAAGGCCTTAATGATGTCATCTGTTCCTCAAATGAAGATAAATGATGAAATTGAAATCCTTTCATTCGATGAAGGCTACTTATTTATGGGAGAGAAACACCCATATCATGCACCAAACAAGCAACAATGCATCAATGACAATTTTCCAATGCTAAATGAAAAACATGAAATCTAAAGAAAACCTTAAAGTGAACTACCTTAAGATATAACGATGATTTCATTTTCACTTTAATGCAATCAATGTAATCTAGTGCAAAAAAAAAAGAGAATGTAAACAAATTCAATAATGATGAAAATCTCTTTCACATAAATGATTTTGAATGCAACAAATGCTTCAAAAACTACTTAAAAGATAAACACTTCCATTTTCGCCTTCAGAAACACAAAATTCAAAGCAAATACTTCCTTTCATTTCCATTGAAACAAACAATTTTGTAATCTATTTCCACTCTATTGCTTGCCAAAAGGAACTAAAGTGACTTTCAAAGCATCTACTCAATTCAACACTAATGAAAACAACTTAATATCCAAGAACCAAAAGTGATTTGCAAAAGACATCCAAACACAAAAAGACTCTTTTAACAAAGGTAATCAATCTCTAAAGAGAAGACAAATGAGTGAATGAAGGATGCCCTAGAAGACCTAAAACCCTATAAGGCAAATCAAGCTCCAAGCACACTGAGAACCAACTCAAGAGGCAATTGTAATCAGACAAACACGTCAAGCAAGACAAGGACACTAAAATCACACTAGTAAGCCACTGATAGAGGGAAAAAGCTAAAAACAAGAAGAAAAATCCCAAATTTCTTTAACCTCTGTTATCATCGCACCTGTTAAAAGAAAAACAGTGATCATCGCTACTGTAATCAACATATTTGTGATGTCATCGTGACTGTCATGGAAAAAACTGTGATGGTCAAGAAACATAAAGAAAAATAAAAAAAAATTCAAGAACAACACACATCAAGAACCTTCAAGCAATTACTAGAAAGTGAAAATAGTTGCAGACAAGCAAACAAGTCTAGGATTAGATGATTGGTCAAACTCATCAAAAAAACAAGGTGAAGGATTGGATGGAAAGGATCATAGGCTCCCAAGCAAAGTTGCCATTTTGTTATCTAGGTAAATCCTCTCTATGGATAGAGATGATCCCTCTAGCCCAATGGGTGGGTCTAGCAACCCAAGTGACAATCTACTATGCACTTTCCTAATATGCAATTGAAAAGAGATATGAAGAAGATTGCCTACCTCGTTTTGATGCTATCTCGATCTCCTTTGTTGAAGACCTTGAATAACTCATATCACGAGCTCATTCCTATTGCTCTCATTGTTTATGCACCTGCACAAAAGATCAAGACACAACAAGGCATGCAAATACAAGTATCATATTCAAAAGCAACCTACTTAATTGATCAAGGAATGTTAAGCTAAATGATACATGAACATACACATTTAGGGAAAATGAACCAGCAGTTGTATATTAATAGAAAATAAGGGGAAGCATACAACCAAGCCTTGATGTTGATAGGCTCTCCTTGAATTAATATCCAAGTCCAAGCTAAGCTCTCCAAGCCAAATGAATATCATATAGGCACAATCTTAGCATAAGGGTGAAAATAGGCATAGACCAACCATTTGTGAATGGGAAAAGATGAATATATAGGCTAGGAAAGGGAGTTAAGACCTCTCCAGAGATAGGATTAGGCCCTCATCTCAAGGAGGTAGCTCATAGGGATAAGACCAAGAGGTCAAGATGGGAGAATTTGACCTCATCTATGCCAAACAACCTCCAACTCATCGCTTTGGAAGCTTTTGGATCATGAAGCTTCTCATACTCTTTGGGAAAATTATCTTTTTGGGGATCATCGTGGGTACACAAGTGAACAGAGTGATGCCATTGTGGGTCAAATGTGATGCAACATGCATCCATCGCGATTTTTTACTTCATAAGAGCAATGAGTCTCAAAATTAGGGTTTAGAGCTATTTCGTCAGGGTAAAGCTCAAGGAATTTTCCAATCAATGTTTTAGAGAGGATAGGAGTTGCATATCTGAATAAGTACACTGCATGATGGTCATGTTTCAGGTATTTTGGGGTATTTCATGGGGAAGTGCAGGAGGTGTGACAAAATACTGTGTAACAAACCCCTAGGATTGCGGAGTGCAATTTCCCAAGCAATAGTCATGCTGACTAAAACTGCGCATTGCGCAGTTCCAGTCCTCAGCAGACCAAGCTAGACTGTGCTTTGCGTAGTTTTAGTAGTTAGTCAGCTCACTGGTATCCTAGATTGTGCTCCGTGCAGTTTCAACGGTCAGTCTCCCAACCTTTTCCAGAGAAAAGTGCACAATTTTCCTAGTCAGTGAATCAGGTGTGTTGCATGTCAGTCCTCAAGTTGATTTTGGTTTTCAAATAATAATTTTCTTTCCATGAGCATTTCTTTGTCTCCAGCTATCACAGGTGTTCATCAGTCTCTTAGTATTATAGGTACAATGGCTTATAAGAGAGCAGGGTCAAAGGACACAATAGAGATCACAACTGGAGATGTGGTCGAGCAAGTGTCTATGAGCTTGCCCATCTATGAAGATAATAAGATGTTCATAGACAATGATATTAAGATGACATGGCAAGACATCAATGACATCTTTTCAAGCACCTTTGAGGAGAATCTGGAGGACCACAGAGTCTATCTCAACATACACAAGTCTGGCTTGAACTAGGTTACATGCAAGTATCCTGCATTTCTATGCGTGGACATGATCCACTGGATTTTCTTGCATAATGATCCAGAGACAATGGTGTTGAGCAATTTCAGTGTAACAGAATTTGCTACATTTAGGGTAGACAACTTTTAGGATATGTATCACTTTCCACAGACGATGAATAAAATGGATTCACTCTTCACCAATCCTAGTAGCAATGAGAAATCAAGAGACATATTGAAGAGTTGGGTAAGAGAGACATCTAAGTTCAGGATTACACCCAACCAAGTATACAAGAAAAAGACACTAAGGAAGGCTTATTAGTTCTTGGTCATCTTTGCATGTCACTTGTATGGCCAAGAGAGTACAAAAACCTTCCCGTAGAGTTGGGTGATTATGTTGGATCCACTGGTGAACCAAGGAAGACCTTTCAATTGGTATGACATGTTGGCTCTCAAGCTGAAGGGGCAAGAAAAAAATTCTCATAATCTGCAAAAGGGTCAGCAAGCAAAGCTCTTAATGTTTGCTTAAATGCTTGATGCAATCTATTCTCGTCAACATTTCCCTGGCTTGGGTTGGGCATGGACACCTTCAAAAACCTCTATGCACGTTTATTGCAAGTTGTTCTCTAAGTGTAGCTTCCGTGGAGTTATACTACAACTATCTGACCAGTTTGCCGCCCCAATGTACATGATGATCTTTGAGAAGGATATGCCTTGCATGTCACAGGAAGTGATGGAGGAATTGGTTATCATAGAAGATTGGTATGCCTCACCCCTGGGTACCTTCATTCAAATGTACAACATGGTGAAGACCTTGCATGTGTTACTAAAGTTTTCCAAGGACAAGCTAGTCATGCAAGAGGTTGCATACCACATCTCGACAGGGTTGTCAGCGAGAGTGCACAGGAAGAGGAAGGCACCTTGGCCTACTTTTCTTTTTTTGATCGAGTTATATGAGATCCAGAGTCTCAAGCATGGTGAGGCAAAGACGAAGGAATTCAAGAGGTTCATCTTTGACACCAGATGTTTCAATCCATATGACCTACATTGCTTAGTGAAGGACCATTGTGCTAGAGTTTATCATCCTTGGATCCATGGGGCATGTCATTAGCTAGAGGAAGACCCATGGTGATACTGCTATAACTCCTCAAGGCTCAATGAACTAATCAAAGTGGTTGTAGAATGGTTAGCAGCACACAAGGCAACAACACTTGAGGGGGTACAAACTACATCACCAACAAAGAGCAGTAGACCTACACCAGAAAAAGGAAAAGGAAAGATTACCAACAATGTAGAGGAAGAAAAAATATCAAGTTCAAGGAAGATCCACTTGTAGAAAGAGAAGCTTTGGAGATTGAAGCAAAGAAGCAACAACACAATAAAAGGATTCCACAAAGATAGAGGGAGAAGCAGAAAGTGGAAGAGGGAGAGAAGAAGTTGCAGGAGGTGAAGCAACAACTAAGGGAAGAACAAAAGCTGCGCAGAAGGGAGAAGAAAGCACAGCAGGAACAAGAAAAGTAGGAAGCGCGATGTGTACACATTGATGAAACTTCACAAATATAGGTTATTGAATCAGAATAGCTGGCAGATAGAAAACATGGTGAGTAGTCGCAGGAGTAGGAATTTTCTTAGGAGATTGAACAAATGTTGGAGTAGATGGACGCAGATTTGGCTCAGCTGGAGCAGGATTAGGATACAGACCTCATGCCCAAAGACCCAATGGTCACTTCACCAGCTTCCATGGAAAATTTTAGGGGCTAATATTCACAGGTGGGCTAATTTTCCACGATTTTTCCACAAAAATGTTTGCCAATTTTGATTTTTTATAAAAATGTTTCGCCAAAATTTTACAATATAAAATTATTTTTCCTTAAAAATCGCCAACATTATATAGATACTATATATAAAATCATTATAAATTTGAATAATTTTACAAATATATTAATAAACATTTTATAGTTTTCATATTAGGGACTACTGAGATTTGCCAATGTTTTTAAACTTCAAGATAATTTTCCATCCTTAAAATTTTCCCTCGACGGCTTCTAGATTCGGGAGCAGAGCAAGTCCCAAGTGATCAAGGAGACACTGAAATCCTTGAGGACAATCTGGAAGCAAAATGTGCACAACATATCATTTGACGAGTCACAACACAGAGTTGTGCAGTCGTGCAGAGTGCCCACTCCAGATGACCATGCATCTCCTACGAATTTTCAAGAACGAGTGATCATGTCTGATGTGTGCAGACATATAGTTGCATTGGCTGATGCTACAAAGGCATATGCTAAATCCACCAGCTCAAGTGTGAGATTCTTGATAGTTGAGAATGATCACATGGCTAAGGAATTGCAAGGGGCCAAGAAAAGAGAAGAGCAAGCTACAACATTTGCCAAAGAAGAGTGGAGCAAAGCTATACTTGACAAAGTATCGTCTCGAGAGAGATTCATGTGGAAGCTGTACTTTAGGTTTGTCATTGTTCATAAGTCAGTTGTCCATCTTAAGGGTTGGATGTAATGCTGTGCTAGGAGAGCACACATCTTGACAGACGTACACACTATTGTTGATCACATGTAGATATAGATAATGAGGTGCAAGGGAGCCTCGTTGTACTTGCCAAAGATGATGAAGCCAAAGGCAGTGGAGTTGAAGGCACACATCTAGAGTTAGATCTGGAATTATGAGGAGCTCCCATAACTCATCACCAGCTTACAGGCTTCACATGTAGGAGTGTTCAGGAGCATGGATGTCATTTTGTGCATGCATGTAATCCCATCCATTAGCACACTCAAGGAGGCAAAAGCAAAAAACTAAGTTCGATTAGAGCTAGACATGTGCTTCAAGTAGTTGATGCACATAGCCACCATCACAGATTTGCAGATGAGTGCAGACACTATGCACAAATATGTCATTGGTCTGGTTGCACTCAAGACCATGATGCACATGCTACATGATGAGTTAGAAAGAGGTGCCATATCAGTTTATCCAGATGCTATGGAGGCAAGAGTTCGCTTTCAGAAGGATGTCACCACAGAGTACACAGACACCATAGAAGACTACCAAGATTGGCATTAGTTTGCCACCAATGATCACCAAGAGGATGTCAACAAGTTAGCATTCCCACAGCTGTCCGAGTCTTAGTGATGTCTTCTATGGCTTACTCAAGCCCATTTTTGTCTCACATGGGTACATGTGTAGAATGTATTATAAACATGTTGTAAAGTGAAAGACCAAGTGCCAATAGTTGAATGTAAACAAACATGTATAAGTTGAAGAGTCATGAGAGTAGCTAAAGAGTCATAAAGGGGAATGTCAAGGGTCACCCCACCCTTTGCTATATATAGAACCTCAGAACTCATTGTACGAACTTTTGGGAGCCGAGCTTCTGATGGTTATAACTTAGAGAAAGATTGGAGTGTATTATAACGCACTTTGGCTTCTCCACATTGCAAAGTGAGTACATCTCTTTGGAGGAGCATGCAAAAATGACTGTAATGTTCTACTATTGGGGCTAATGGTGGTCATGGTTGTATGTATGATTGGATCTTTCACTCTTTTAATATAACAGAGCCAATACGTTTCATGCATGTATTGTTATTGTAGTTTGATTATTCTGGTTACTCTAACAATGTATGTAGTTGTAACTTACGCATGTATGTATGGACTATTTCATATATGTTTGTCTTAATCTTATCGAAGTGTGTTGTTGGTTTAACTCATCACTTTGGGTTGTGGACTATTTTTATTTCCATTTTGTGATGTCTTCCAGCTCATGTATTCCCTTTCAAGTTGCGCACTATCACAGGCTTCTAAGGGGTGTACTCCTCTCCCCTTCCATGTGTTAGAGAATTTCCATTCATCTTCCCTGACTTGTTGCATGGTCACACCCTTTCTTCCAACAAAGACATCTTGCTTACCTCTACACGTGATTGTAGTCAAGGCTATACCATATTACCCATTGCTAGGACTCCTACTCCAAATGGTCTGAGGTCTAGTTGAGACTTCTTACCAGGGAGATCCCCTAACATGTTGGCAGGTCTAGTATCGTAAACATAACCCAAAACCTCCCAAACAACAAGTAACTTAATATGACTATGCCAACCACACACTTTTTCTTGTTCACCCTCACACTTTGCTATAAAATTCCATTCAAATGGTTCAAAGGGAAACTTGGAGAATACATGAGAGATGAGAGTGAAAGAAGACCAATAAATACATGAATATCAAGAATATTCTAGGAATATTATTAGAGCATATGTTAGGGAATATTTCAAAGAATGCATTCTATAAGGAATCTTTAAGGAACCTTTAAGATTCCTTAGGGGCATAATTTTGAAGGTGTCAAAAATATGTCGAGTTTATACTCATTTTAACCATTTTTCACAAAAAACGTGATGCCATGATCGATTTCTTCATATATGTAGCCGAATTTCAATCAACCCATAGAAGAGAATCATTAAGGAATCTTTGAGATTCCCTGGAGCCCAAATTTGACCGAGTCAGAAAGGGGTCAAGTTTACAGCCATACTTCACGATTTTTCACTAGGAATTCAATAGTGTTGTCCATTTCTTCAGCAGAGTTGTGTATTTTTAGGCCATCCCCAGAAGTGGAGGTATAAGATGCATTGATTCCATGTCTTCTTTTGATTTTCGCTGAGGTGATGATTTTCTATTGAGATATTTGTTTTCTAGTTTGTTGGAGAAGGATCCTTGTATGCCACTTCATGTGAGAGTTTGATATTTTGTAATGCTGAAGTAAAGCTTTTATGAGTGAGATTTCTTATAGAAGAACACCTCGTGCAGAGACATGCCACTCTAGTTAAGGGATTTCTTCCTTTTATTTACAAATATCAAATCATGTATTCATCATGATTCATCTTGTAGAAATTAATAAAGTGAACTCCCAACTCTTGACATTGGTCCTAGAGACGTAATCCACACTGGGAAAACTTCGTTATAAACTTATGTGTGTTCTTTTATTTGATAGTTTCCTTTATATTTCCTCTTCTTTAAATTATGCACATGTGTTTTTTCATACTCTTTCACATGCAATTCTACTAACATCATAGAAGTAATAGATCTTGTTTAATTTCAATAGCTGAGAGAATTTGGAGAAACTATGCCTCTGAATGGAGGAAATGAGGAGGTGGATTCAATTTTTTGGCTATATAGAATTTTCCAATTGTGCCTAAGGGTGCTAGCCTCTGCTTCATACTTCTTTCTTGTTTCTAGCATTTGTATTGTCATTCCTTCTTGTTTGGATTTTGAAAGAAAGAAAGAAATCCAACATTAATATTTTTGGATGAATATTTTCCATTCTGTAGCTAGATTTCTTTTAGTTTGTTGTGGACTTACTGCATTGAACTGAATTGATTTAGGGTGAGTGTATAGATCCCAATTTATCATTTTCATCATCAATTTGGATCTACTTCCCATTTCTTGGCTCCCTTCATGAGTGAGAAGAACATATTCATCTTTGGGATTGAAGGTCTCCTTATATCTTCTTAGATTGGATTACTGAATCTATATTCAAGGATGAAAATGTCAACTTGTTCTATGTAACCTAGTCCATATCTTGGGGTGTTTAGAGGCCTAAAATAGATGAATATTTCTTGTAGTCTTGGATCCAAAGTTTCCAAAGATGGCATGTGATGTATGATTAATACATAATCATCATGTGGAAAATGAATATCTGCACACTTAGGATGTGGACAGGGGTCAACAAAAGTGTATGCAAGTGGAGGAACATTAGTTTTGGGATTGTGGGTTTGATGCTTAAATTAGACTATTTGTGGGGATTCACCATGCTGGGATGTCAGAATCTATAGAAAAATAAGTTGAGTGTAGTTGGGACAATAATATAATACGAGATTGGCCCTAAAGATTGGGCTAATCGTTGTAATGGAGTATTTACACATGGTGGTTGAGGTGTTTTAGATGGGAATGAAATGATTGCAAAAGAGCTTGACTCTTGAATATTTGTTGAGGTAATGGATTTTTTCTTAGGAAATTTGGGTACATCTATTAACCAATGTTTTGGAACTGAAAGGTTCTCCCATTTAATCATCTGATGCTCCATTTTTTGATTCAACTATGATTGAGGTATTGGATTGAGATTCTTTACTAGGGGCATTGATTTGAATTTTGGGAAAACTTGTTAATGCTATGCAATCTCCCTCATCAGTATTAAAAAATGCGTTTAGGATCATCTCAAATTAACCAAATTGTGAAGGATTATGTGTTAAGTATTGAGTGTCTTTTATGAGAAAATTATATAGAATAAGTAAATTGCAGAGAAATAAAATACAACAAACTCATAAACACAAATATGATAAAGGAGTTCACCCGTCCTGGGCTATATCTCCTTGGACCTGCTTCAATGGCTAGACACTCTTTGGATTAATGGTCAATTATCTGATCACATGCACCTGCAGTGCTCCAATGGATTTTCAATCTACTCCACTGGATTCCAAAGACCCAAAAACTCAAAAAATGACTTTCCAAGCTTTGTAATTGGATTTTAGCTGATCTAGGCTTGCCCTCCTCTTTGGGTGGGCTTAGGCTTCCTTAAATTTCAACGTAGAAACATCACATACAGAAGTGTAATTCTGCTTCTGCAACCTATTCCATTGTGTTCATAGTATCCAAATCATCTAGGAATGACCCTTTCTGAGCCAAAATTGGTCGAAATGTGAAGAAGTTATGGTCTCTTCAATGTTCCCTAGGAAAACTCCACCAAAATTGGAGAAACTCCAGTAAAATGGAGGAATTTCAGATTTGTATATCCCACCAAAATCACTGCCAATTTAATCCTGCACTTAATTAGCAGATAAGCATGATTAATTAATTTTAATCTGCAGTTAACAAATTAATCGCTTAGTTAGCATAAAATGCTAGCGGTTAAGTAATGTTGGTCACATGTGGAGGGTTTATGTTACGATTACTTCCCAAAATGCCACTTTTAACATTTAAATAACATTATCGCCCCTTGTATGTTACGTTCAATGGCTTTGGTGTAATGGTGGCATGTGGTGCTTGTGCGGGTGAGGTTGTGGGTTCAACTTTGTTGTCCTCCAACAAAATTTTACCTAACCTTTGAGAGGGGATGTGGCGGCCTCTGGGCTTGCCACGTGTCAACCTCTCATTGGTCCACCAAATGCCATTGACCAATAACATGCCTACAAGCATCAAAACCCCATTGAGCCACCTGTGGGAATACTTTGGGAATATTTAGGAATATTTCAAAGAATATTCCCTGAAATATTAATTTCACTGACTTTGTTGACTAGGCTATACAGATAATTCTAGCCACAAAATTTTTCCTACTGACAGTAGGCTCTATCTTTCTCATACGAACTCCATTTTGAGTGACATGAGTTGTGTTGGGATCGTATCATAGAGACTCTATCTTTCTCATACGAACTCCATTTTGAGTGTTCGGATCGTATCATCGAGACTCTATCTTTCTCATACGAACTCCGTTTTGAGTGAAATGAGTTGTGTTGGGATCGTATCATCGAGACAGACGTTGTCATTCAGATTTTTATCAATTTTGAGCACTTTGATTTTTGAGCACATTTTTACCCCCAATCCAAATTCTGATGAGGTATGTAGAATAGCTAAATGGTCAATTGACTAGAGAGTTATTATCGTCTTCTCTAAACCAAATCTTTGTTTGTTACATGCTCCCTTCTATGCTCAATATTTTTTATCTACATATTCTCTTAATTTATATTATTTGTTAAGCATTACGATCAATAATTTTAATGTCTTCATATTTAGATTTACTGTAAATTATAATAGTTTAAGGAACCATATTTTCACACACACTAAGAACTCCATGCCTTGTTAGAATATGATATGATATCAAAGAGTAACATGGTAAAATAGTAAAAAGGAATTGAATGTGTTCTCTTAGATTGTTAACAAAAGATTGAAACGTTCAACAGTACAACAAAAATGATATTACGAGAAAATAATAGAATTTGAATTGCAATGACTATCGAAGCATGTTCATTCTAATTATCTATTTTAATATATTTGCAACATTTGAAGAATTATTTAACGAAACATCAATTTATCAATGCAAGGCGACAAGTAACTTTGACTCTTTCCGTAACAGCTGATTCAATGCACAAGGAAAGCTCTACACATTTGTTCTCTTCTTTCTTCCTAGTTAACTAATTTATGCTATGTTGCAGATGAACAAAAATTGTAAGAGGTCAAACAGAGCCCATTGAATGTAATAACTATAGTGAGTTAAACCAATGTGGAGTTCGAAGGTGGGGAGGAAGCTTCCTCTATATAATGAAAGTTTTTATTGTAAGTTTTATATAAGGAAAGCTAAGCCACTATCTAAAAATAATTATTGCTACCTACATGAAAAGTTGATACATTATGCAAAGTGTGGAGGTGGTAGAGGAAGAAAGCTTTGACATCATTAGACAGAGAAGTAGTGTGTCAATGTTAGTGCTAGAGCACTCATCAATAGAATGACTATTTACAAAATTAGTCTTTTTTTTATAATCCCTTCACCACAATGAAGACTTTCATTGTAACCTCCACCCAAAGAAAGCTGAGACATTGACTGAAAATAATTATACCAACAAGAAATATTGATACATTGTGTAGAGTGCTAAGATACGAAGAAAGAAAGCTTCCTCTACACCTTCACCTTCCACACAATGACATCATTAGGCAAAGTAGTAGTAGTGCGAGTGTTACTATCAGATTTCCCACTTGCAAAATTAGTCTTTTTTTTAATTTTATTTTGAAATGATTTTTTAGGAATTGACAAGTATTGAAAATAAAAATCCCTCCACCATGAGAATTATGTTTGCACAACCAATGGAAAATTAGAAATAAGATTTAGAAAAATTATTATTGAATTCACTGAAAAATAGGAATATTCCACATTTTCTCAAAACTTTGGTTAAAAGTGCAAATGCTCCACCATGATAATTATGTTCGCACAACCAATGAAAATTAGAAATAAGATCTAGAAAAATTATTATTGAATTCACTGAAAAATAGGAATATTCAACATTTTCTCAAAACTTTAGTTAAAAGTGCAAACGCTTGACAAAATAATCGAGAGTCAACCAACTTTGACTGAAGCTAATGCTATAGTCCCTAGCAAGGCAAGCATTACTAAAATTAGAAGCCTTATAAAAATTGATAATACCCACACTAAAAACTATGTGAAATGAGTTGTATAATAAAATTGATAAATGAACTCTTCAAAATCCAAAAAAGCATATAATTTATAAGATATATAATTTATATCATTTAAAAATATTGAACAACAAACTTATTTCCTTTTAAAATGGCTTTTATACAACAACAATAAAAATGGTTAGAACATATCACTAATGGATTCATAGAAACTTAAACTAATACAACTAGGAGTTTGAAAATTTTAATATCATTAATGGTTTCATAGAAACTTAAACCAATGAAAGTGCCCTAGGGGTTTTTAGGTACAGTAAAAAAAACCAATTTAAATAACGCAAATCAAGATTTCACCTCAATGTTTTTGGCCAATTCATACTAGAAAGTCCAAAAAATTGCAATAAAGACAACTCCCATTAATATTGATGATGAAGGGAAGGTTTTTTAGACAAATTTAAATATAAATATTATTTTAAATATATTATTAAAGCCATTGAGGCTACAATTTTGTCCAAAAAGTTATTTTTCGCTAGAATCCAATCGTTATCATTTTTTTAATGGTAGTAATGTACTAGGCACCATAAAAAAACCTTTGGGGTACTCAAAATCCTAAAATTTGATTACTCTAACTGTGATTTCCCAAAATTTCTGCTAGCGTTTATCAAAATCGTACCAAAATTTCACTATTTTCCAAAAAAATTAAACCCTGATTAATCTACTCTTATTTTTAAATACCATTAAATATTACCCTTATGATTAAATATAGTTAAATATTAAATATTATTTTATAGCTTCTAGAGGTTTTTGACTTTTTGTAAAACAATAAAATTATTAAATATAAAATTTCTTGTTAAAATATTTAAACATTTTAAAAATAAAATTGATAATTAAAATTATTATTAATTTTATAATTATTATTTTCTTGCAAATATGTATTATTAAATAAATATTTAATTCGTCCCCAAAAATTGGTTTTATTAATTTGTCATAATGAAATTAATTATAATATTTAATTTCCCAAAATAACTGGTAATTTCCCTAAAAATAATTGGTTTTATTAACTTGTCACGATGAAATTCATTTTAATATTTTATAGATTGTAAATAAAATTTAGTTCATTTAATTGTGATAATTTGAAAAATAAATTCTAAACAACTTATAATAGTAAGACATACAGATAAATACATTTGATTTGATTCCGATTATATTAAATATATGTAATAAAAATAACTTTTTAACGACTAATAAAACATGTTAATTGTGTTTATCTTTAATAATTAGAAGAATCGTTAATTTTTTAACTAAATTCAATTTATAAATTATAATATAATTTAATTTAATTAATTGTATGTATGAGTAGAATTGACTTTGGATGTCAAGATTACCTAGGTTATTTTTAAATTTTATCTATACAATTTTCAGGGGTAGTTTAATTTATAGATTAAATAGTATTTTTTAATGAGAATTTACTAAAATCTGGCCATACAATTTCAATATTTTTCGTTGTTTAAAATATATTTTTGAATTTATATATGGATTACACACCATGAAAAACCTACGGGACACTCAGATTAAACAATTCAAACTCAAATTTTTAAACCTTTCTGTAGGATTTTTATTAAAATTAACCAAAAAAATGTCCTGAAAAAAACTATTTCTTATATAAATTAAACTACACCTAATTTTTCATATATTTAATTTATCACCTTTGACAAGCATCTTAGTATTATCCCAATCCTGGTGCCAAAATATTCTAAAACAACTTTCTGATGTATTGATGAATTTTACTGAGTTAAATCTCTGGGAATTAATTGTAAATTCTGAAACGTTTCAAGGTTTAATGACTTGACTAGACTCAACTAGACTCCTTACTTTTCTATTACCTAAATATTCCAAAATCTAAAATCAAAATAAAGATGACCTTGTTGAGTTATTGTTAACTTTTGAGTCCTCCAAAATACTAATCTTTGTCTCCCTATATATAACACACCATTTAGGTTGACCTGGCTGCAACAAGTCACCATTAGAAATGGCCTCTGTCAGCTTTATGTTTGTACTTAGCACTACTATTACATGCCTGGTCTTCCTTGCCAGTAGCAATGTTTTTGTGTTATTTAGGTTGATCAGGCTGCAACAAGTCACCATTAGCAATAGCCTCTGTCAGCTTTATGTTTGTACTTAGCACTACTATTACATGCCTGGCCTTCCTTGCCAGTAACAGTGTTTTTGTGTTTGCTTCTTCTTTAGAAGAAAAAGAAATTAGTATGCATTTCCAACTGCATACAACCAATGTTTAAGATGCCCATGTAGTCGACGATACTCGCAATGGAGAAGTGGCTGCAGAGATGGTGCACAGAGAAGTCCATCTCAATCTCCATAGCAGAGTTGCATGATAAAAATAGCTAAAACAACACAATTACAGAAACTCAATCATACATTATGCACAAATGGTGTATATGTAAAGACACTCACACAGATTTACATTCAGATTACTCTATTAAATAGAGTTTCTGAGATCCAACTTATTCCCAAATTAGATAAAGAGGTTGAGAGAATTTCTCAACCATCACAAACTAACTTCTTAAATATGGAATGTAAGCATTAACTCCAACATCCCCCCTTAATGATTACATTACATGAAAATAACAAAATAATCAAGCTTATCAGTAGATGCTCCATCAAGTTGCCTCATAACCCTCGGAAAGGCGTAGTTGGCAAGTTGAATTCCCGAGTTCCCTTCCTCAACTCCCAAATCAAGGACCTCCCGAAGTCAATTACTAGACAGCATCCCAATCTATCTCATAACCTCATTAGGAAACCACTTCCATGTCTACCACTAATGAGGGATGCTTCCCTAGATCCGCAACTGCCATACTATCTGGACAACCATCCATATTGAGCCTTACTGCTACTTGATCTTTAAGTACTGGCATCAGACACATAGTTGAACTGCTGGTTATTTTTAAAAGAGTTTAATAGGATCACTCTCTTCATTGAATTCATCATCGGAATTCAATTGGTATTCATCTGTGGTTATATTTTTACTTTCCACAAGGGAAAATTCAAACCACTGAATTTGTCTAAAACCATAAACTCCATGATAAAAGAGAAGACAAAATAAAATACCTTTCCTAAAATGGCGAGAAAAATCCTGTTTGAGGAACAAAATATGATGGGCTGGATGGTCTTTCTTTATAGACTGTTTCCTCAGACATGGTACAGCTCTGCTGGAGAATCTAAAACATGAGATGGCCCACCTACGCAATACAGATTTGCTCAAACGATAACGGTGTCTTGGCTTTAGCTGAACGTTTTGAGGCGCAAAGTTATCAAAACTTCCCAAGATGTAACTCAATTCTTCTCTATCGTGATGCTTGATATGATCCCTGCCGAATGATCTTCTGCTACTTGAAGATTCGACTGATGATAATAGTAGATGCCTCCTACTGCTGCTATGCCGTAATTGTCGATCCCTCTTTCGATCAGATTCAATTATAACAATCGTTTGGAATCGACTGTCAATTATTTTCTTGGTCTGTGTCTGATCGGGTGCCCCAAAACAACACAAGATCATTTGTCCGGGAGACGACCCAACGTTGAGGATCTGAGCATCCTCATATTCATCAACTGAAGAACACGACTTTCTCCGCTCGGGAGATCACTGCTCCTCTATGGAATCTCGCGGCCGCAATGGAGATGGGGATGGTTTACAACAGCATACGCATGTTGCTCCGTCCAGAATACTCAAGTTGCAACATCCCGGTTAACATCCATATGCACCTCCTCACAACACAGGTTCAGATCTAGATCCGATACCATGATAAAAATAGTTAAAACAACACAATTACAGAAACTCAATCATATATTATGCACAAATGATGTATGTGTAAAGACACTCACACACAGATTTACATTCAGATTACTCTATTAAATAGAGTTTCTGAGATCCAACTTATTCCCAAATTAGATAGAGAGGTTGAGAGAATTTCTCAACCATCACAAACCAACTTCTTAAATATGGAATGTAAGCATTAACTCCAACATTGCAAGTAACTGCGATCTCTTCTCTGGGGCATGGGTCCACGATGCCTCTTATCCTCTTTATCCCTCTGGACAATGCCCTTACATGATTGAAGGAAGAGTAAACTGTAGGAAGAATGGAAGACCAAATTCTTATTACGAGAAATGGAGACGGCAGCCGAGCAATTGAAGATTGCAGTCAACTAAAACTTCGCTCAAGGAAGACGAGTAAGAAAGAGAAAAGAGTCTCCCTCTTGAGGAGATTATTCAAGGAGAAAAAGTCATCTAGGGTTTCTGTTGTCAACAAAGGAGTTGCAGACCTACAAGGAGAGGCCGAAACTCTAAAGGAAGCCGAAGAGGAAGAAGAAGAGAAGCGTTGAAATTGTAACTTGGTCTTGGAAGGGATATAGTGTCAAGGGTCTTTGTCATGGTATTTGTATCCGTCAATTGAAGATCTATAAGAATAATTTTGTTTGGGTTTTACTCTCAAAGAGTGAGAGACTTTGGCCCTAGCTGACAGCCTATATACTGTAGAATTGAGGCTTCTGTGATCCATCATAATTGTAAAAAGAGCTTCTGCATAAATCACATCAGAAAGATTCTTGCCGACGCGTTTCGAACCAACCAGTGTGGTTCATCGTCAGGACGAGTTGAAGGAACAGATCTGGCCAAGCAAGTTAAATAGACTGAGCAGAGACTCCAACGGCTCCCTAACGGCTATATTTGACTTGGACCTAGGTCAAAATTATATTATTAATAAAATAATCTAATTATTATTTTTCATAATATTAAGGTAATAATATAATATTTTAATTCCTTGAGATAAGAGAAATTAGGTTATATTGATAAAATAATCTAATTATTAAATATAATATTTATATGAGCTGATTTAAAAGAAATTTATTTGTTTAAATAACTTAATGGTTATATAAAAATTATACTATTG
>APFE030283357.1:4899-16981 GCA_000404065.3 Pinus taeda | reverse complement strand
GACAAGCTTCACTCACTCCCTAATGAAGCCAAAAAGGTATGTGATCTCTCCTCTTAAGCTCAAATAGGAAGTCTTGATATCACTAGCATTTACCCTCAAAAGTTCAGCTTCTAACCTCCCTGGCCACTGACCCAATGCCTCAATTTATAGTGCAATGGAGATCAGTTACCAGCTCCTCCTTCAAAGGGATAGAGTCCTCCTTTAAAGGGATAGCTCCTCTCAACAAGGGATTAGTTCCTCTTATGATGGGATGCATGAACCACTTGGAGCGAACAATCCACGTAACAAATGCTTCTAGAAAACTCTAGAATTAACCCAAGATGAGTTTTTTAAGATAAAGATTGCGCCTTTTGACTTTTACAGGGGTACACACCCTCCCATTTACATACATAGCATATAAGTACGCAGATAACTTGAACAAAAGCTGCGGGCCCGCAAGCAAAAGTAGGAGAAAGTGCGGAACCAGAGTTACATTGATTTTTTGATGTCTTTCTCTCATTTCTCAAGCTTGTTTTGAAGAGATGAGGATTAAGACTTTCTTAGGAAGCTAGTATAGGTAATGATAGGCCTACACCGACTGCAAATAATCAAGGTGACGATATTTTTCTGTAACAGACGGTAGTCTTTGAGCAAGCTAGAGGGGAGACTGGTCTCGAAAGACAGTCTCATGGTCAGGTGGATGACTAGCTGTAGAGAGTAGAGGTGACCTTATCTCGGAACAGAGAAAGAAAGTGCATTTATAGGGAGGCGACACAGGTATGTGGCCCTGAATTGAACCAAAAAAAAAAGATAATGTTTAATTTTCTGTAGGTTTTAATTCTCTAGAGAAGTGGGAAAGGGTATTAAAAAATAAAAAGAAAAAGAAAATATGGAGGTTGGGTAGTTCTCTATATAAATTTTTATCCAGGTAGTAGTGGCAGTATGTTATCAAGAAGAGGGTCAGACCCAGAACTTCACAGTTAACTATCTCTGTTAGAAAATTTTCTTTCCTCGGATTTTGAAACTGAAACATGTTGGCAATTTGGGTGTTAACAATATTTGGTAAGGGCTGTCAACTTGAATTTTTTGTGAAGGATTATGCCACATATAAAACTAGTTTCAAGAGATAGAGAATGAAAGAAAATGAAACCCATTAAGAAGACAATGAAGATTAGGTCAACCGCTCAAGGGTACATTAATAAACCAAATGTGAAAACGTTGCTCAATGCATAGACAGACCCGAATATAGGAGAGTGTACATCATCGATTAAAGACCAGTATTATTCTCTAGTGGCTTGTAACCTTTGGACTGAGCCTATTCTTTTAACAGACATATACATAAATAAGTAGAAAAGGCATTGTTTGCCTTGCCGCAAAGCTGTAACGACCATGAAAATTCACCAATCTAAAACAGAGACTATTACAGGTTGATTTTTTGGGGTGTTGTAACAATGTCTTCCCCTGTATTAAGGTAGAGCTAGAAAACAGTAAGGCGTGACAGGAGACCGGCTCCATGAACAATATCTAAATGGTGGAAAAACCCCAAAAGGAAAACTAGCTATTGAGCATGATAGAGCAAAAAGGTTGGGTAGGGTTACTATCCTTCTACATTTAACTTTCCCGCATCATACAAAGCTAAGAACTTGGTAGCAAACAGGAGCTACTGAGAAAGAAGCTAAAACTGTGTTTGAGGTGCAGGGTTCGAACAATCTTGACATGAAAAGATGCATGCATATGGAACAAGACAAATATATAAAACATTACAAAACTGTGCAAATATTTACATCTTAAACAAATAATGGGACATAAGTAAATGATGTGTGAGACCATGAAGTATAAAACAAAAGAGTTATAACACCTGTACAGAAAAGCTGCAGTGCCGTAATATTTTAACAAGCATAAGCAAGGAGACTACCATGTTGATAAAAGTAATAAATCTACACAATAAATTATAGTCCAATAGGTAAGAGAATTAGTATGCCATGAGAAAAATTAACAAAGGTGTGCATTAAAGTTTATATACAATCACTAAGTTCCGAGCAAGGAAACTGTAGTCGGACGCCCAAACCCTAGTATTTAAATTACATAAGTCATTTGAATTGAAACTAGAGCCTGGACGGGAAAAAAATACCTTCCATCCCCTTGCTCATCAAAATATGAAAGAGACCTGGAGGATTATCCTCCTTTAAACATATGAGAACCTCTGAAGCAAACAGACAAGGCCATTGCCGGCAAGATTCCCCATACTTGGAACTTTGGACAAGATGAAGGTGGGGTTTCCCTTAGTCATGTCTAGGCCACCATGTGAGGGACAGTTGCCTAGCCTGTACTAGAGCAACCCATGTATCACAAGTTAGACAACAGTGGAAGTCATACATGTTGCAGCAAACATTCAAAGAATTATCCTCGTTCTTTGCTAAAGAAACTTACCCACTAAAGGAAAACTCCGGCCAGTCAATAAACAACACTATTTCGGTGCTATAGGATTCCTCCATTTCTAAACTAACCTACAGATGCATGATACATGTGCAAAAAGAAACAAGATTTCTTCAATAAAATGAAGGAGCACATAGCCAAAAGGATGCAGAAGAAACATTACTCTGTTCGTTTGATTACCTGAAGGGTTTGGTGACAAATCCGTCGACAATCGATCAGGGTCTGTAAGTTGGCTCTCTGGTATTGAACGCAAGGGCTGAGCTAGAGTAGGCCCACAGAGAGAGAGATTTGCCTAACCAAATGAGCCCATCACCCAAAGAAAATGATAGTTTAGGTCTTCAGCCCATGAAAATCTACCACCGTTGGATAACAAGGAGCATTCTCCACCGTAGATCAGGTGGGGAATACCATGCAAGGTGAAAGATTGGACAACCTACCAGCCATGTACAACATGGAGAAGAGTAAGAGTTAATACACACAATATTAGATAAGGTATACCATGTGATGGTGAGAGGGAAATGAAAATTTACCTCCTGAATGAATGCTGCGTGGATAACATGCATGGAACCATACAAAGATTTTTATTAAATCTAAAATCAGTACATCAGCCCTTAAACCAAACCATTACCATATGTTAAGTATTGTGCATAAAGCAACATGAGGTGAATAATCATAGGCAAATCGGTAAATATAATCCAAAAGTTAACCACGTGTATGTAAAACCTTATATATATAAAAAAATAAATTATTACATAGAAATGGAGCTATGACAAGTGGCATCAAAGCCAAGTTACAAAAACTGTGGCCTTTGGGAACTAGAAACTATTAACAAACTATGTATATACAACTTATTTCATCTCTATTGAGTAATTAAAGAAAACAGATAATGTGATAACCCTTCCACTATTAGTTGTCTTTTGGTAAGCACAAGAAGATAGAGGACTGACAATATGAGGAGAACATACAATGCCTCACACAGGTTTGTGGCCGGTCACGGGCCTGCAGCGAGTCCTGGAAATAGTCCCGAATTATGGGTACAGCTCGGTGAGGAGGCGCGCAATACCAATCTGGCAATTTTGGAGACAGTACAAGAGCTAAGAAATGAAATGGCCCAATTACGGTAAGATAATGCAAGGTTAACTATGGAACAGGAGAGGATTATAAAATCCTATCCAACAGACGGAATCAGTAGCCACCGAATCCCAGTGTTAAGCAACAAAGAATGTCAGGAGAATAGAATCACTACACAGAACCCAAAGAGTCAGAAGGAAGGGAGGAGGAATTCTCAGATAATGCTTTCGAATAGTAGACATCAAAAAGGCAACGAATA
Source organism: Pinus taeda (assembly GCA_000404065.3). Classification (NCBI taxonomy): domain Eukaryota; kingdom Viridiplantae; phylum Streptophyta; class Pinopsida; order Pinales; family Pinaceae; genus Pinus; species Pinus taeda. The sequence continues at coordinate 13,236 of APFE030283357.1, read as the reverse complement.
GAGTTGCAAGGGGAATTCTGTAAAATCAAACCACCACACTTTGACGGAGAACAGAAGGAAGCAGCTGAGGCCTGGTTGATTAATATGAACAAATACTTCCAGCTATATGAACACGATCACAACCTCAAGGCCTGGTTGACCATTTTCCAATTACAGGGAAAGGCCACCTTATGGTGGGAAGAGGTTAAGATGGTAAGAGGAGTAAGCAAACAGAATATCACTTGGGAGAAATTTCAAAGATACTTTAAGGAAAGGTACCTCACTGAGCACTTCTATGATGAGAAGGCAAGGGAATTTCATGACCTACATTTGGGGTAGCAAACTATGGATGAATTTATCCCTCGTTTTACTTCCTTACTCCATTATGTGCCCTATATACAGGAAGAAAAAGCTAAAGTATAGAAGTTTGTTAGTAGCTTACCCTTGAGTATGAGGGAAAGAATTGAATTTGACAACCCAAAGATGATGGACGAGGCTATACGCAAAGCCCGAATTTGCTACCAGCATAGCAACCAAAAGGGAGAGATCTTGGGTAAGAAATGGGTCAATAGGAAAAGCAGCAAGCTGGCTGGAAGTACTAAAGGTAATCATGGTGGAGGTAACAAAGGATTCGCCAAAGGGAAAATCAACAGAAACTCATTGAAGAATTCACTGCCATTAAAGCCCACCAATGAGTCCAGAACCAATGATCAACCCAGGAAAATAGACAACGAAGGGTCAACAAGGCCCCCAGTGCAATGTTTGGGCTATGGTGGACCCCATTACGTGAAAAACTGTCCCCAACGAAAAGAAGCCGGAAAGGTTTCCCAGGTCTACAAAGCCTCTACAGTTGGTGATGTAGGACGAAGTCTTCCAAAGATTAATGTTGCTTTGGAAGATCGCTAGGCAGAGTACCAGGCGACCATGGTTGAATTTGAAGGTAAACTCTTAGACCTTGCTGTAACTATTTTATTTGACCCTGGTGCAACATTAAGTTATATTAGTCCTAGAATTGTGGAGCATTGTAAGTTGCAACCTGTTAAGTTTAAAAACCCTTGGCTAGTTCAGTTTGCAATGGGGGCAAAAAGACAGGTAGTGACTAAGGTTAAAAATTTCCCTTTAAAAATAGCAAGACAGTTAGTGATAGCAGATTTGAATGTGCTTCCCCTTGGCTTGTATGATATATTGATTGGTATGGACTGGCTAGAAAAACACTGGTCCATAATTAATTTTAAAACTAAGACTATCAATTATAAGGATGAGCTTGGAATAAAAAAAGAGATGCAAGGGATTAAGTGGCCAGTGCAAATTCGGCCCATAACTACCTCAAAGTTAACAGAATGCATCAGAAAAGGATGTCAAATTTATGCCATCCAAGTGGGGTATGCCAATTCAAAAAATAAAACAGCCACATTGGAGAATATGCCTGTGATACAAGAATTTGCCGATGTGTTTCCAGAAGAGATTCCCGGGATGCCACCCAAAAGAGACATAGATTTTATCATCGAATTGGTGCCAAGAATAGCCCCAATCTCTCGAGCACCCTACAAAATGAGCGTACTAGAATTCACAGAGCTGAAGATGCAATTACAGGAGTTGTTGGACAAAATGTACATTTGCCCCAGTGTGTCTCCTTGGGGAGCCCCAGTATTGTTCGTTAATAAAAAGGACAGGACCCTCCACATGTTTATGGACTACCATCAATTAAACAAATTGACAATTAAAAACAAGTACCCCCTACCCCACATTGATGAACTGTTTGACCGGGTGAGAGGGGCGATAGTTTTCTCGAAGATTGATTTGAGGTTAGGGTATCACCAAATCCAGATTAAAGAGGAAGAAATAGGTAAGATAGCTTTTAGAACTCGGTATGGCCGCTATGAGTTTGTGGTGTTACCCTTCAGGTTAACCAACACCCCCACCACCTTTTATGTGTCTGATGAACAATGTGTTTCATCGTTGTTTGGATAAATTTGTGCTGATCTTTATTGACGATATATTGATTTACTCTCGGACTATGGAGTAGCATCAGGAGCACCTCAGGTTAGTATTGCAAACCCTCTGAGAACACCAATTATACGCTAGGTTTAGCAAATATGACTTCTTTAAAGAGCAGATATAGTATTTGGGCCATATCATCACTAATAAGGGATCACCGTGGATCTTGAAAAGGTAAGGACCATTATGGAATGGCTGGTACCCAAAGATGTGGCAGACATCCGATCTTTCATGGGATTGGCAGGCTATTACAGATGGTTTGTAGAGGGATTTTCAAAAGTAGCTTATCCAATCACATCCTTACAGAAAAAGGGAAGAACCTTTAGGTGGACCCCTGAATGTCAAAGAAGTTTCAAAAAACTCAAATATTTACTCACCACGACACTTATTCTAAGTATAGCCAATCCTAATAAAGATTATGTGGTGTGCACTGACGTGAGTAAGGAAGGGGTAGGAGGTGTGCTAATGCAAGAAGGAAAAGTGATAGCATACAAATCAAGCAAGTTAAAAGAGCATTAGTAGAAATATTTTGCTTATGATATAGAGTTGGGAGCTGTGATCCAAGCCCTAAAAATGTGGCGACATTACCTTATGGGAAGAAAATTTATGTTATTAACAGACCACCACAGTATGACCAATTATTTTAGCCAGCCCACTCTAAAAGCAAAGCAGGCATGGTGGGTGGATTTCCTTAGTGGTTTTGATTTTGAGATCTAGCATTTAAAATGGAAGGAGAACTGGGTGGTAGATGCTTTGAGTCAGAAATTTCAATGCTTATACGAGATTTCTTGCAGTGAAGGGAAAAGCCCCTTCGGGGAAATGATTAAAAGGCGGCTGAACAAGATGTTGTTTATCAGCAAATAAAACAGCAATTGAAGCAATCAACCAGCAAAGAAAAATAGTCATATTATGCTTTGGATGTTGCTAGAATGTTGTATTATAAAGGAAGGTTGTACATGTCCAATCAGAACAATATTAAAAATCTGATATTTGGATGAGTATCATAAGAATCATTATGCCAGACACCCAGGATATCAAAATATGATCACTACACTTCGAAAAGAATATTATTGGCTGGGTATGAAGAAAGACGTGGCTGGTTACTTAGCATGATGTTCAGAATGTCAGCAAATTAAAGTAGAACACCAATATCCTGCGGGTTTATTACAACCATTATCGATCTCGGAATGGAAGTGGGAAACCATCTTTATGGACTTTATAACAGGTTTTCCCAAGTCAAAGAAAAATAATGACTCCATCATGGTGGTGGTGGACAGGCTAAGTAAGGCAGCACATTTTATACTGGTGCAATCTACATATATTCATGCAAAATATATTTAAGCTACATGGGTTACCGAAGACAATAATTTCAGACCGTGCTGTAAACTTTACATCGATCTTTTGGAAAACATTGTTTGAAGAATTGGCAACTCAGCTGAGCTTTAGCACGGCTTATCACCCTCAAACTGATGGGCAAACCGAATGGGTGAAAGAGGTTGTGGAAGATATGTTAAGGGAATATGTGATGCAGCAACCAGCCAAGTGGGAGGACTATCTTCACTTGGTTGAGTTCGCATACAATAATGGCTACCACACATCATTGCTGATGAGCCCTTTTAAAATATTGTATGGGAGGAAGTGCCACACCCCCTCAAGCTGGAGTGGACCGGAAGACAGATTGATGCTAGGTCCAGAAATGCTTAAGGATATGGAGGAACTGGTTAAAAAGTTTCATTCTAATCTGAAGGCAGCTCAGGATAGGCAAAAGAACTTCGCTAACAAGAAAAGGAGGTTTAAGGAGTATAAGGTCGGCGATCATGTGTATGTGAGAATTCGAGCAAAAAGGAGCACATTACAGTGGAGCAGGGGTGCTAAGTTGGCACCTTGATTCTATGGACCATTCCAAATCTTAGCAAAAATTGAGCCGATGGCTTACCAGCTCACTTTGCCTAGTCACATACAAGTCCACAATGTCTTTCATGTCTCCGTGCTAAAAAATATGTTTATGATCCTAAACATGTGATTAATTGGCAGGATATTTAGGTGAGAATTATCTCCGATAGATTAATCTAAATTTTTTCTCTTAAAAGAAAATTGCCTCAAGATGTTGCATGTTGCAGGTAGAACCGGAAGGAGAAATCCAGGTCGAACTGCTGAGTATCCTAGACTGGAGAGAAGTCACACTGCGGAAGTGGGATATTACCCAAGTTAAAGTGCAGTGGAAGCACTTTGGGCCTGACGAGGCCACTTGGGAGGATGAAGAACTTATGAAACAAGCTTACCTAGGGCTGTTTATAACTGAAGGACATCAGGACGATGTCTAATTTCACGAGGGGGAAATGTCATATCCCCACACTATTGTAAATATTTTATTTACCACAGTTAAGAAAAAAGAATATTATCTATTATGTAAACTTATATTTTTTTCATTAAATGGAGATAAAGAGAATGATTTCCTAGTAACAGGGATATCATGTAACTTCTGAGGAGAGAAGTTAAGACATAGATTAAAAAAAAAAATAGTTGCAAAACCCTAAATGCCCTTTCCCCCAACCGTGGAATGGTTTCCAGGAAAAGGAGGGGGAAGAGGGAGAAAGAAAGTTGTGATGTAGAGGATAGGTAGTAGGAAAAGGGAAGGGGAATGACCACGTCTGGTGAGGATTAGATGGTAAGGGAGAAGAGCACGTGAAACAAGCAAAGACGGTAGTCTTTGAGCAAGCTAGGGGGGAGACTGGTCTCGAAGGACAGTCTCATGGTCAAGTGGATGACTAGATACAGAGAGCAGAGGTGACCTTATCTCGGAAAAAAGAAAGAAAGTGCATTTACAGGGAGGCGACATAGGTATGTGGCCCTGACTTGAACAAAAAAAAAAAGAGAATGTTTAATTTTCTGTAGGTTGCAATTCTCTAGAGAAGTGGGAAAGGGTATTAAAAAAAAATAGGGAGGGCAGATAGTTCTCTATATAGATTGTTATCCGGGTAGTAGTGGAAATACGTTATCAAGAAGAGGGTCAAACCTAGAACTTCATAGTTAACCGTCTCTGTTAGACAATTTTCTTTCCTGAAATTTTGAAACTGAAACACGCTGGCAATTTGGGCGTTAACAGTATTTGGTAAGGGCTGTCAACCTGAATTTTTCATAAAGGATTATACCACATATAAAACCAGTTTCAAGAGACAAAGAATGAAATAAGGTGAAACCCTTACGAAGAGAATGAAGATTAGGTTAACCAGTCAAGGGTACATTAATAAACCAAATGTGAAAATGCTATGCAATGCGTAGACAGAACCGAATATAGGAGAGTGTACAACATCGATTAATGACCAGTATTACTCTCTAGTGGCTTGCAAGCTTTGGACTATGCCTATTCTTTTAATAGACATATACGTAAATAAGTAGAACAGCCATCGTTTGCCTTGCCCGAAAGCTATATCCACTATGAAAATTCACCAATCTAAAACAGAGACTATTATAGGTTGAGTTTTGGGGGTGTTGTAACAATGTCTTCCCTTGTATTAAGGTAGAGCTAGAAAACAGTAAGGCACGACAGGTGACCCTCTCCATGAGCAATATCTAAATGGTGGAAAAACACCAAAAGGAAAACTAGGTATTGAGCATGACGGAGCAAAAAGGTTGCGTAGGGTTACCATCCTTTCGCATTTAACTTTCCCACATCATACAAAGCTAAGAACTTGGTAGCAAACAAGAGCTACTGAGAAAGAAGCTAAAATTGTGTTTGAGGTGTAGGGTTCGGACAATCTCGACACGAAAAGATGCATGGATATGGAACAAGACAAATATATAAAACATTACAAAATTGTGCAAATACTTACATCTTAAACAAAGAACGGGACATAAGTAAACATTGTGCGATACCAGGAAGTACAAAACAAAAGAGTTATAACACCTGTACAAAAAAGCCACGGTGCGGTAATCTTTTAACAAGCATAAGCAAGGAGACTACCCTCTCGATAAAAGTAATAAATCTACACAATAAATTACAGTCCAATAGGCAAGAGAATTAATATGCCATGAGAAAAATGAACACAGGTGTGCGTTAAATTTTATATACAATCACTAAGGTCCGAGCAGGGAAACTGTAGTAGGATGCCCAAACCCTAGTATTTAAATTACATAAGCCATTTCAATTGAAACTGGAGCCTGGAGGGGACAAAAATACCCTCCATCCCCTTGTTCATCAAAATATGAAAGAGACCTGGAGTATTACCCTCCTTTAAACATATGAGAACCTCTAAAGAAGATAGACAAGGCCACTACTGACAGGATTCCCCATACTTGGAATTCTAGACAAGATGAAGGTGGGGTTTCCCTTAGTTGTGTCTAGGCCAACATGCAAGGGATAGGTGCCCAGCCTGTATGAGAACAACCCATGTATCACAAGTTAGACAACACTGGAAGTCATACATGCTGCAACAAACATTCAAAGAATTATCCTCGCTCTTTGCCAAAGAAACTTACCCACTAAAGGAAAACTCCAGCCAGTGAATGAACAACACTCTTTCAGTGTTGCAGGATGCCTCCATTGTCGAACCAACCTGCAGATGCATGATACATGTGCAAAAAGAAACAAAAGTTCTTTAATAAAACGAAGTACCGCATAGCCAAAATGATGCAGAAGAAACATGACTCTGTTCATTTGATTACCTTAAGGGTTTGGTGACAAATCTGCCGTCAAACAAGCAAGGTTCGTAAGTTGGCTCTTTGGTACTGAACACAAGGGTTGAACTAGAGTAGGCCCACAAAGAGGGAGAGTTGCCTAACCAAATCAACTTGTCACCCAAAGAAAATGATAGTTTAGGTTGGCAGCCCACGAAAATCCGCCACTATTGGATAGCAAGGAGCGTTCTCCACCGTAGATGAGGCAGGCAATACGATGCAAGGGGAAAGATTGGACATCCTGCTGGCCTCGTACAGCATGGAGCAAGGCATGAGTTAATACAAGAAATAACAGATAAGGTATGCCATGTGATGGCGAGAGGGAAACGAAAAGTTACCTTCTAAATGAATGTCGCGTGGATAACATGCATGGAACCATACAAAGATTTTTATAAAATCTAAAATGACCACATCAGCCCTTAAACCAAACCATTACTGTGTGTTAAGTATTGTGCATAAAGTGACATGAGGTGAATAATCATATGCAAATTGGTAAATATAATCCAAAAGGTAACCACGGGTATCTAAAACCTTATATATATATATATATATATATATAAATATTACTTAGAAAGGAGCTATAATAGTGGCCGTGTGGGGAGGTGGTAACAGAAAAATCTGGTTGCCTTATCAAACTATCCATGCTTCTCGAACAAACCTGCAAGATCTCTTCCTTGCTCTCCCACAAGGGTGAAATTAAGGGATTTTTTTCTAATTCTTCACTGCTTCTGCTTCTGTATATCTTTCCGCTCTGCGTAGTCCCAAACATTAATTTATTCTCATAGCCCACTTTTTACACAATAGCATCTTAATCAAAGTGTTCAAAGATTTAACGTACTTACCTCATGGTCCCTTGAGAAAACATCTCTCTGCCTCAATGTAGCTGATAGTCATTTCTACTACGAACTTAGTGATAAAGCCTCCTATTATCCGGTCAAGCCAGTGGTCCAGAATTCGTGTTATCTTATCTTCTAAGGTTTGTAGTTTGTGCACTAGTTTCAGAGTCCACACTATTGGTTTGTCGAGCCTACACCTTCCCTGGCTATCTGCTAACTTTGTGATCCACTCATATAGCTCAGATGGAAAAGATGCAAAGAAAATTTTGTGGATTTCAGTGTACAAGTAGCAATCTAACCACTACTCCTTAGATACTTGTGGATTTCTGTTTTCCTACGTCACGAACTCGTGAATCTTCTTGTCCAACCACTCTTCAATTTCTTTCTTTGTGGGGTTCCAGTGGCATGACATGAGACATCCTTTATGCTGATCCTGGTCCCGACAATGAAACCATTTGTTGGCTTAGTGGGACCTGCCCCAGGTTCGGAGATGATTTAGCCAAGAAAATCCTGGTACTACTGGCCCTTCCGGCAACAGTGCGTGGAGCATAGACTGAGGTCTCACCCGAAGTAGTATGGGAGGGTGCTAGAACCAAATTTTTGTTGTAAATAATACTGAGAGGGGGGGGTGAATCAGTATTATCACATCAATAAATTTTTTTCATTTCCATATTCAGATTCATATATGCTACTTCCACAACTTCTTATTATTCAGTTAGTAGATCCTTAATGACTGCATTAGAACATTATCAACCATATTAATAGTAAACAGTTGCAGTAAAATAGAACAGATCATCACACATAAGCCACACACATGAACACCATGATATAAGGTGGAAACCCAATG